>JAURVB010014830.1:0-148298 GCA_033002965.1 Piper betle
TCGGTACCAGCTCGACGAGCGCGGATCTCCCACTCACAAGCACGCGAGTTCGATGAAACCGACTCGACTCGAACCAACGATCGAACCGACTGGTTCGTAACGTAAAACCACTGACTCGAATCACGGGTTTTACAGCAAGGGTATAATGAAATATGATTTGGGCACTTAGGGGTGTGGCACGGGTTGCATTTATGAAATTTATACCAATGTTTGTATATTGCCGGTCTCAAATCTAGACAAGGAAGGGGGTTGGCGTATGGAAGAGCATCTAGTGTATCATTTTGGTATGAATAAAGTAAGTATAATGAAAGAACAAAGTGGAAAGAGCATAATAGTTTTTGTAATGATCATTTTATTAGTTAGTGAGTGAATGGTAGAACAGTAATAGCACATGGATTTGAGTTTGTATAAAATATGATTTGATTAGAACAGTATAATCCCGATGGACAGATTTTGAAGAGATTCTTAAGATTGCAAAATATGATTTGATTCTATTTCTTTGAGAGGAAGTAACTTGTTGTGTTCTACTTTTTCTTTGATCATAAATCTTTCAAACCCTATTTCACCACCTTTCCAACTTAGTTCTGATCCATTCATGGCACCTACGAAGCAATACAACAAGCAGGGCAAGGTTGGTTAGGATCTTGTTCTTAGTCCAATTGAATTAGATCTTACCAAATTGGTATCAGAGCCGGGAAAGGGAGGCGGAAATTCTTGACCAAGATTAGCAGAAATGGTACAAATGAGGAAAGTTCAATCTCAATTCTCATCTATTTTTTCTAAAATGAAATTTGATCTATTATTGCAATCTAGGAATGAAGTTGCGAATAAATCTATCACCGAGAAAATATATTGTGTTGAGGTGATTGCTCCTACAATGTTTGTAGATCGAGTTGTTGCAGATAATGATAACATGTAGGCATGATTGTTGTTTCAACAAATTGGTGCGAAGCAACGGAATAACATGAATAGACCTGTGAACGATTGTGTTTGTCCAAATGTGCATGAGAGCCAATCCAAGAATGTGCAAGATGAAGACTGTTTGAAAGGATCTAAAATGTCTTTCCTAAGCATGATGTTACTAAAGATCTTTTACCTTGGTTTAGCAGATGTGAGAAATATTTTAAATTGCATAAATCAAATAACATCTAAGGGTGGATCTGGCTATCTTTTACTTAGAAGATGATGCACAAATATGGTTTGACATGTTTAGGAATGATTGGAGTTTGACTGGAAATAGTACAAGGAAGCAATGAATTCACAATTTGGTCCTACAAAGTATGAGGACTTTTATGGGGATCTCACAAGATTGAAACAAGATGCATCTGTGAATGAATATACTCTTACATTTAATATATTAGCCACAAGGGCTAGAAGCATGATAGTTTAGCAAAAATTAGCAGCTAAACATGTGGACTTAAGGATCAGTTACTCATAGAAGTGAAATCTTAGAAGCCGACATCATTGTTAGATACTCATGGATTAGCTAAGCATTTTGAGCACAAGTTTGTTAAAGACAACAAGTTTTTTGTGAGAGTTGCAAGATGGAGTAGTGATAATAGCTCCACAGTGAACAAAGAGAATGAAGCATCCACAAGTAACAATGGGGAAAGTGTGGTCAGTAAAATCAATCATAACTATTTCATGGTACAAAATAAATTTACTATGGAAGCAATTACAAGAAAGGAAGGAATTAGGACTATACTTCAAGTGCAATGAGAAGTACACCGTGAGACACAAGTGTAAAAAACTGTTTTGGATTGATGTGGAGCCCAATGAGGAATTCACAGATAAGGAAGTGAGTAGTGATGCATGAGGATTCTGAAGCTGTAAACAATCAAGTAGTGCCTGCTATATCCTTGAATGCTTTGAGAGGAATGGCTACCTTGAATACAATGAGAGTGATTGGGAGAATAGGAGGACAACAAGTCACTGTTATTATTGACTCTGGGAGTTCCCACAACTTCTCAAATAGGAAGGTGGTGCAAAAATTAAGAATACCAGTTCAGAGTAAGGACAATTTGAAGGTGCAAGTAGCGAATGGAGATCACATGAGTTGAGCGTGACAATGTGTAAGAATCACATTGGACCTACCAAGATACAATTAGAAAAATTTGATGTGGTGTTTTGAATACAAATGGATTAAAATGTTAGGGTCCAGTGTAACACCCTGTTTCTGGCTCACCCGTGAACCGACCCGGAAATGTCACCAGCAACTGAACCGTTCGCTAATGTACTGGTTCGGTTAAGTCGGCCCAGATCTACCGTCGGCGTCTTAAGATGGGGATGCAACCATGAAATGCATGAATGAGAACAATTGGGTTCTAACGTAGTCCTACATGCATGCTATGATATGTAAGCAAAACAAAATCATTCAACAAACAAGAAATTTAAATAAAAATTCATTAATTTTTACGAAAAAACGGACAGAATCTCCCCTAAAAGTGCAATAGGGGCCAACCTGTCCACAACAAGGGTATATAAATATTTTATCAAAATACGATAAAACATAACAATCTACCATGACATTCAATCATTATCTCTTTCATTTCCATTGAGCCGAGTCTGAACTCCAAACTCACTACTCATTCACATTATCTGTTCGTCTCATCAGAAGCAATTTATCAAGACAAAAACATTCTAATTATCATTCACACAGCATTAACACACCATCATTATACATTACACGTGGCAGGTACATCTGTGAGCGGTTTTGTGCTGCTCCTCCGCAGTCTCGACAGCTTTCATCCCTCGCATTTCTCACCTACATATATATAGAAAAACCGTCAGTAACGAGTGTTACCGGCCTGAAAAATAACTAATATCAATTTGGCATAGGAGAGCAAACTCTCCTGTTGAATGAAAACCATATACTTCCTCAAGAACTCTCATCAGGGCACATATGGGAGCCGTCGCCATCGGGTCAACAACGTCCCCCTTTCTTTCTCATTCTCATACCTTGTCCATTTCTCAATCGCTTCTCACATCAAATCTCATTCCTTTTCACCCTCTACACCTTCTATATTACTCCTAGCCTTGAGCACAAAGGCCAAGCACTCTCAGGCAGTTGCCTTTAGTACCCTTTGAACTACAAGTCTAGATATGCGCTGCGTTGCAGTACATGTAAACCTCCACACTTTTCTGATTTTGAGGAACTCAAAGGTGGAGTTGTCTGAATCCTTCGGGAACGAAGTGGGTTCTCCCCAGCTCCAGAGCCCGCTCTTCGGTGCACACGCCCTATCTAAAGGTGTGGCCGTTAGTAACCCTCATTCTATCTCTCACTAAAAACGTGAAAACTATACATATATAGACCTGGGTTGGGATTTATACAATAGGCCTGAAGGCAACTTGTGGCGGATCTTAATTTCGAAAATGACTCGAGGGATCTCATCCTCGAGGGTTATTAATTTGAAAAAATTGTTGGCTAAATGGCCCAAGTTAAGTGGGATTTGATAAAATGCCACTTAACTTGTCCTGTGCATGATAAATCAAATACACACTAGAATAGCGTAAAACAGAGAACAAGTCCTAAACGGACCTGGTAGAAGCTCCAATCGTGTCCTCGTGCCTAGGCGGCGAGCTCCTACTCCGTACCTACACATCGAAACTAAATACTAATGCCCGCTCATGATGCAGTCATACATCCTATATAACACATACATCCATCACGCATCATTCAACACACATCAACCTATATCAATTCTAGCAAGTCTACTTAGGCTAGTTTGCATTAGATCATGATCATTACCTAGTTACCCTAATTAGTTTCTTCGCCTCCATTTTCAACACCACTTAATCAAACAAATTTCATATTTTATCCTTAATCAATTCTACACACACACACACACACACACACACACACACACACACACACATATATATATAATTATAACATGCAATTCACCAATTCTAGCATGCGGACTTTTAAATAATTAAGTTAAAATAAATTATACCTCGCGGGATTCGTGGCTCGAATTCGGCACCCTATGGCGTCCGAAGTTCGATAGGGTTCTATCGGAGGGATTCGGCAGAAGATCAGGTGATTTCTGACAAATTTCGGTGAATCCAGTTTTTGGTGATTCCCGGTAGTTTTCCGGCAACTGTTCCGGCAGGGCAATCAGGGTAAGGGTTAGCATTGGCTTGGCAAGCTTGTCCCAATGGTGGTGACAGTAAGGACAGCCACGGCGGCAATGATCGCTGCTGGCGGCATCAAGTTCGGTTGGGGTGGTCGGTCGTTCCAATCAGGCCCACGACTGGCTTTGACGGTGGCGCTAGGTAAGGGGGAAAGGTCGGGGAGGTCAAGGGGGTGGTCGTCGAGGTCACGGCTGTAGCGGCGCGGCCTGGACCGGGGCAAATCGACAAGGGGAGCATTGCGGCTTGTGGAGTGATTCTGGTGTCGTGGCAGCGAGACGGTGGCCGGGGTTGGCAGGGGCGGCACGTCGACGACACGGCAAGGCAGGGCGGTGTTGATCGGCGGCAGTGTGGCGTTGGTGGCGGCGGCGGTGACACACACAGTTGGCGGCAGTAGGGTTTTGGGAGGGGGAAAGTGTTAGGACGAAGAAAAACACCCTCAATAGTAAACTCGTAAATAAGTATTGACTCGATTCGTACTTGAGTCAAAATAAGAACTAGTTCATAATAAATCGTAAAAAAATCTAAAAAAATATGTAAAAATCACATAAAATAAAAAAACACAACAACATCCAAATGACATGCTCTATAATTAATAACCCACCCAATTGCCCTACCATGCTTCTTAATGCGTTATCCGGCCTAAAACTATATCTACGATTAAACATATAAAAGAAAAATATTACATACTTTCATATATTCTGATAACTCATTTCTCACTATCTTTTCGACGTTATCATCATATATTTAGGTACACTTGACTTTTATCACTCATAACTCACGGCTGGCCTCGACTCAGCATGTGGTTCATGAAATTGACTCGACTCGAACCAACTGTTGAACTGACTGGTTTAGTAATGTAAAACTTTGACTTGACTCATGGGTTTTACATCCAGTGTTTGGAATTTTGATTCCCTATCAATGTCACTCAAAGTCAATCAAGAAGTTATTGAATTACAAGGACAGGTCATTCCTCAAAGTCAGCTCTGTGATAAGAAACATATTACACATTATCTAAGGAAAAGGAAGCATGGATTGCTCATGAGTTTACAAATGAATGACACATCCATGCCAGTTCAGCAAATGAATGCATTGCAACTTTCACAGATGGATCTATTGAGCAAGATTTTGCAGAATTTTGATTGTGTATTTCATATACCCACTAATCTACCTCCAAAGAGAGCTCATGACCACCACATTTCTTTGAAAGAAGGGACATTGCCAGTAGCTGTAAAACCCTATAGATATCCCTATTTCCAAAAAATATGAACTTGAAAAATAGGTTAGGGATCTATTAGCAATGAGAGTCATTCAGGCTACATCAAGTCCCTATTCTTCTCCCGTGTTACTACTTAAATTGAAGGATGGTAGTAGGAGAATGTGTATTGATTATATAGCTCTAAACAAGGCTACATAAAGGATAACTTTCCAATCCCTAACATAGATGAGTTGCATGGTTCTTCCTACTTTTTGAAGTTGGATTTACGATCAGGGTATCATCAAATACGAATGCATGAGGATGATGTGCACAAGACTGTATTTCGTACATACCAAGGACATTATGAATTTAAAGTGATGCATTTTGGCTTATCTAATGCACCTTCCACATTTCAAGCATTGATGAATGGAGCATTTGTTGATTATCTTACGAGATTTATTTTAGTTTTCTTTGACGATATTCTCATATATAGTAGATCTTGGAAAGATCATCTTGTGCACATACAACAAGCATTGGGTAAGTTGTTGGCCCATGAACTGTATGCAAGAAAGGACAACGTGTTGTTTCGGTATGAGGAAGATACAATATTTGGGACATGTGATTTTAGTAGTTGAGGTTGATGGAAAAAATTGCAGCAATAGTGAAATGGCCAACACAAAGATCAGTAAAAAGTGAAAGAGGGTTTCTAGGTTTGGCTGGGTAGTACAGGAAATTTATCAAACACTTTGGTACAGTTGCAGCTCCTCAATCTGATTTACTTAAAAAAGATGCATATCAATGGAATCAATTGGTAGCAGACTCGTTTAATATTATGAAAACTATTCTTACACATGCTCCAGTATTAGCATTGCCTGATTTTTCACTACCTTTTGAGGTGGAGTGTGATGCTAGTGGGATTGGTATAGGGGTAGTCCTTATGCAAGGAAGCAAACCCATTGCTTTCTATAGCAAAATCTTGCATGAGCAACATTTTCTAATGTCAACTTATGAAAAAGAAATGATGGCTTTAGTGTTGGCAGTGCAAAGGTGGAGATATTATTTGTTAGGAAGATTATTTGTGGTCAAAATTGATCACTCAAGCCTTAGATTTTTATAGGAATAACATATCCACACAATGACACAACAAAAATGGTTAACAAAGCTCTTGGGTTATAATTTTGCCATAGAGTACAAACCAGGACAAGGAAAATAAAGTGGCGGATGCCCTTTTAAGACAATTTGAAAAAGTTCAATCTGTTGATCATATTTCAGTGAATAATGTAGCATCATGCCGTGTTGCATCTGTTTCTGCTCATGTAAGTAATGAAGTGTTGTCTCTAGCTACAATTACAACACCTATTCCACGATGGTTGGGAGAAATTAAGGGGGTCTATACCTTCAGTAATGTGATTCAGTCTTTGATGAAGAAGTGTGCTGCAAAAGCATTGTCGCCAATTTGGTCAATTAGAGAAGGTATTCTTTTCTATAAAAATCAAATTTATTTAGATTCTCTAATGCAGTTGATTCCAACTATTCTCAAAGAACTTCATGATGGAACACATGAACTCAAAAGATTGAGAACAATTTTTTACCGGTCTCGAATAGTTCAAGATGTTGTTGCTTACTTGAAAAATGGTGAAGTTTGTCAAAGATTCAAGTCTTGCACATTGACACCTGCTAGTTAACTATAACCATTGTCAATACAGAACCAAATTTAGACTGCTGTATCAATGGATTTCATCGCAGGTATGCCAAAAAGTCAAGGTAAAGATACAATCCTAGTAGTAGTGGATAGGCTGTCCAAATAGTCATTTTGTGGCCATCACACATCCTTTTACAGCTAGTAACATTGCTCAAGTATACTTTGATAACATGTTTAAGCTTCATGGCATGCTAACCTCCTTTGCCTGTGATCGAGATGCCACATTTACAAGTCAATTTTGGAATGAGCTTTTTAGATTGCAGGGGGTAGCATTTATGTATAGTTCGGCTTACCATCTACAGACGGATGGACAAAAAAAGTAGTCAATAAAATCTTGGAATAATACATGAGTGGTTTTTCAGGTGATAGACCACAAACTCGGGTGAGATAGTTGGCTTGGTTAGAATATTGCTTTTACATGAGTTTTCAATCTTCTATTCACATGAGTCCATTCAGGGCAGTTTATAGCATGAGCCCTCCAAAATTGTTGATGTATGTTCCCGGTACAGCTAAGTCGAGTGAGGTAGATCATGTGTTGCGCAACAAAGATCAGTTATTATACGAGCTTACTGAGAATCTGAAAAATGCTCAAGTGCACATGAAACATCACAATGATTGATGAGAAGGGTGAAATTTCAGGTGGGCCAATCAGTTTTTCTTAAATTGCAATAGTACATGCAGATGTCTTTGCATTCAAGAAGAAATGAAAAATTAGCTGCCAAGTTTTATGGTCTATTCTTGATTATTGGAAGCATTGGAGCTGTTTCTTATAGGCTGCAGTTACCACCGAATTGTAAACATCATAATGTTTTCCATATTTCTTAGCTCAAAGCATTAGTAAATGCAAACATTAACGTTCAATCTTCAATTCCGGATATTAGATCACCCAAAAATCTTATGTGGGATAGTGGCGCAGCCGACAGCTTTGAATAACCTTGAGGACAAGGTTTTTGTAGTGGGGGATGGTATTTGATATAAATAAAGTAAGTATAATGAAAGAAGAGAGTGGAAAGAGCATTTTTGTAATAATCATTTTATTAGCTAGTGAGTGAAGGGTAGAACAATAATAGCATATGGATTTGAGTTTTTATAAAAGGGGACGATGGACAGATTTTGAAGAGATTCATAAGATTTCAAAATATATTTGATTCCGCTTTGAGAGGAAGTAACTTGATGTGTTCTTTGATTTTGAATCTTTCAAACCCTAATTCACCACCTTTCCAACTCAACTCTTATCTATTCATGGCACCTACCAAGCGGTACAGTAAGCAGGACAAGGGTAAGGATCTTGTTCTCAACCAAATTGAATGAGATCTTACTAAATTTCCACGTGAATCTTCGTTAAGAGTCCATATACCCCTTGCACTTCTATGGTGAAGAAGAAGAAAAACAACAATAATGGAATGATAGAATATTCCGTGTGGCAAAATGAACATGGCTAAAAATGCTCCCACTAAGCCCAGATGAGATCTTCCCCTTTATTCATATACACTTGAGCATGGCCGTTTGACTTTTTTTCTCGAAAAATAGAATAATTGCTTTATTCTCAAAGTTGAATTTTTATCATTTCCAAAAAGTTTTCGAATACTGCTAACTAATTTATATTGACATCAGGGTCTCTGGATGGGCATCATATGCGGGCTCCTAGTGCAAGTTCTGATGCTCCTAGTCTATGCTTACGCTCCAACTGGGAATACGAAGTATGTATTTCTTTTCTTGTCAGGAAAATAAATAAATAAATAAATAAAACTTTATTACATTGGTGTTTGTCTTTGATAGGCAATGCTAGCGAGAAGGAGCAGAGACTTCGTGATACTAAGGATTGACGTCCCAAAGCAGGAAACATGACTTCCTCTTTAATACAAGCCACAAATGTCATTAAAATAATTGTTAATTTTTAAATTGAGTATTTTCAGTCGAAATATTTTTATTTAAAATTTTCAAATGCTTATGTATAGAACAGAATGGTATGCCCCTTTACATTGAACTTAAAATATGGTTTGATTAATTTGACTATGTATTTTACCATTTTTTTATTTGTAAAAAAATTATATTATTTTTATACCATTTTAAATCGGAATGATGATAAATACAATAGAACCTGCCAACTATTTACTGCCCTGGAACGATCGCCTACACGCATCAACACAAACGCCTAATGTTAAACCTTTTCACTCCCCCAGCTTCCTATATTTGAACCCTCACTTGTCACATTCAATCTGTCCTAAACAAAGTCAAGACAAAATTATCTAGACATCCACGTCATGATTAGACAAGACGAAGTCCTTTTTATTTTTATTTTTCAACATCGAGACGAAATCTCTTTCTGCGCTCTTGATATTTCACAGATAACGCCACCAATGAAAGAATTTTTCAAGGTAATCCAGACGAAATCTCTTTTTAGCAAATTTTTGGAAATTCACGGGATTTTTCTTTTTCAGTGGCTACAATGCCACCAGGGTTTTGGAGCACCGGAGAAGATTTCGTTCCTTTTTTTCTAAGGTAAGAGATTTCGTTCCTGATGTATACGGTTCCCGATTAAAGACAAATGTATCAAATCATGTGGTTCCAGACAAAAAGAAAACAAGAGTATAATATTGTCTTTTATTTCCATCGCATACAATTCATTTTTCCACGGCTCAGACATTGGTCGTTGTCTCCACGTCATGTGAGACAAAGACCTGCATGCGCGCCCCCTGGACGTACATGTGGATACACGCAATTTGACAGTTGATGATCAGCTGCGTGTGCATCCACGGGGAGCGCTCGCAATGGAGGCTCGTAACATGGGTCACATTGTATTCCCTGACGGCACTAATTTTGTAGCATGGGGACCACGTGTTTATATGATTAGGGTTAAACACGAGAGGACGCGGGCATTGCATTGACTCCGATACTCATGCAACGCTAAACAATCATATTCATATATTTATGTACACGGGTTTGAATTTCAATAATTTGCAGAGACCATTGGCAATTCCAGTTTTACACAAGATTCAAAGAATAGGGTTATTCATAATTCTATTGTTTGGTTTTATGAGCAACAAGCTGTGATTTCTAATCACAACAGTGGAGGGGAGAGATGGAAGGAGGAGGATCAATGGCATCACTCAAGTCCCCTCTTATCTTGAGTTCTGAAAAGGGTTCGCACAATATTGGTGCAAGGAATGAGATTTGTCTTAGAAGCGAAATTTACGCAGAGGTGAAAAGGCAGCTCTGGTTGTCCGGCCCTTTGATCTGTATAAACCTTCTCCAATAGTGCCTGCAGGTTATTTCGGTTATGTTTGTTGGCCATCTAGGGGAGCTTCCCTCTCTCGGGCATCAATGGCCACTTCCTTTGCCGTGGTTACTGGTTTTAGGTTGCCAGTAATAGCAGTAAACCACCCCTGTTTTAATGTTACCTTCATTGTTTCACAGCTATATTAGACAAATATTGGTTAATCTGGGTGTTTTTCAAATAGTAGCAACACAATCTATTATCATGACTTTCATACTTTGCAACTAATTGTTTCCTATGCATGCCGCACGTATGTAACATTTCCTACTTTTGTTTGATTATAAAAAGGTTACCTATCTCAGGATACGAAAGATTATATGGTTCTTTTTTATTGATCATTTTGTCTGTAATACCATCAAATTAATTACTCATTGGCTTGTTATAACGTCTCCCATATATGCTTACATCTTTCTTGCGCAACGAATTCTGCCATAGCTAGGAATGGCCAGTGCAATGGACACCCGTGTTAGCAGGCCTATGGAGCTAAACAGTATCATATGCTTGGCATACATATGCCGAGAGCAATGGAAGCTGGCCTATATGCTCGTTTGATGATTCCTAGTATTTTTGCTTTTGGTCTGCTACAGTGTCATGTCAGATTCCTCCAAACACACAACATCGCCTTCCCAATGATGATCACTACTGGAATTACAGCTCTATGTCAAGTTTTTGTTCACTGGGTTTTGGTATTTAAGTCTGGACTGGGAAACAGAGGAGCAGCTTTGTCCAACTCTCTTTCCCACTGGATTAATGTGACGATTGCTGGCTTGTTATGTTAAGTTCTCCCCTGCTTGCAAGCAAACTTGGACTGCTTTTTCAAAAGAATGCCTCCACGATATATTCAACTGCAGACTTGCAATCCCCTCTGCAGTTATGGTGTGGTAAGGCCTCGTAATTGTGGTTAAGATGATTTGGGTAATACCCATTTGGTTGAGGGAGTTCTTGATTGTTTGTCATTACTTGTTGCAGTTTGGAATTTTGGTTCTTGGAGATGCTAGTCCTTGTTTCAGGCCTTCTCCCTAATCCAAAGCTAGAAACATTTGTCCCATCACTATAGTGAGAATCATTTTTTAATATACAAATGGAGACATGTTGTTCTTTAAATTGGCATGTGTTGAGAAAAATCTCCAAAGGTGGATATAAATTACAAAAACAAACACGAAATACAAAAAAATGACACCGGAGACATAAAAGAAAAACACAAAAAACACAAAAAATTAACGTGGAAAACCCTCTTTCTATTGAGAGTCAAAATTTACGAAACAACGACGAACAATTTACTAGTTCAACCAAAATTTACAAACCTCGAACTCATGGAGATGTGCGAAAAGGTCATTAACCCAACCCTTGCAATTAAGATCTGAAGATTTCTCTTCCTTCACACTTTTTATAAGATTACACTGGTGAATAAGGCTTTTTTCCCATCTTATTATCACATTTATCTTGTCCATACATTTAAAAATGAGGCAAAAGAGCTTTTTATAAAATTATTTTGAATCTCCCCACTATCAATGATGGTCCAATAAACAGTAACCACCATTTAGAATTCAAAGACTCCCTTTAGTATTCCCAAGACCTCCCTTGACTTTCCAAGTGATAATGGACTACATATAATTAATATTTATAAATATAAATATTAATAATCTCTTACTTAGAGTCTAAATAGAACTCATCAACCTTAATCTTTTTCCACTTGTTCGTCGCATAAGTCCACCACGTACTTGTTAGTGTAAGTTCACAAAAGTTGAACAGAGACTGAACTTGCCCCTCTACTAGCTTGGTCAGTATGTCCACCAGATTCTTTTTCCCGACTTCCCTTTGACCGAAACCTTTCGTGACAAACTTGGCCTTATACCTTTGTGTCTCACCAGCCTTATGTTTGACCCTATATATCTACTTATTTCGTAAAACCTTTACCTTTGGTGACAACTTCACCAAGTCCCATGTACGGTTCTCCTACAAAAATGACATCTCATTCTTCTTGGCAAGCTCTGACTTAAGATAACATTGTTAGTCATGACATCATCATAGGACTTTGGTTCCCCTACATCAGTATACAAAATATGGTGTATTGGTAGACATAATCTCTATGTAGGCTTTCTTATCCTTTTGCTCCTCCTTAACTTGAAAGCAACATCTTGTGGTGGCTCTGAGTTATCAATTTAAGCTTGTGCATCAGAATATACGGAATTTGATTCTCATCATCATATGGTTAATCAGCCTATGACTTACCTTCTTGTTTGGTCTCACTAGAAGATGATTGTTCCACATCACTTTGAACAACTCCTTGATTTATCAGCCTTTGGTATTTCTTCATCTGCCTCATCAAGCCCCACATACTCCTTTTCTTTTGACTCCTCACCCTTTCAACCTTTCTGTCTTTATACATGCAATCCTCATTGAATACAACATCTTGGCTTTGAAATACCTTGTTGTTCTCGAAGTCCCATCAGCCAGTAATCATACTCATTACCCCCATATCGAAGAAATACACACTTGAGAGGGATTTGGGATCAAGCTTGTAAAACCTAGCTTTGGGTTAGGGTTTTACCCGCTTGTAGTCTTGCTCGGTTCAGGTCAGTCTTGAATCGGTTCGAGTGAGCTCGAACCAAACCAGTTATAAGATCATGAGTATCGAACCCATATGGCCATTTGAGCATGTTATGGTAGTTGAGTATGCTCGACATGTAAGATGACAACTTGAGTTAGGCTATAGCGGAGCATTAATTATTAGCATATAAGTGAGCTATGCAAATGATTTTTATTGGTCAGCTAGGGCTATAGGCCTAGATTTAGGCCGTTGTAGCGTTTAGTATCTATTTGGGATTTTTAGGGTATCTCATTTGATTGCATCATAGGGATTTCGGATTAACTAGATTGTGCCTCTATGGGCCTATCTTAATTAAGTCGTAGGTTTTCACTTGATTGAGTTGAAGGTTCGAGGTTCATTGAGCCTTCTTGCCTCAATTTTTGCCTATAGAGTCACGTTTATGACTCGAGTTAGTTTTGACTTTGGACGAGTCTCGATCTGAGCTTTTCATGTATATGTATATATATATATATATATTGCATATACCCATCAGTGGGCCCCACCAGGCCACGAGTTGTCAGTTCTTTGGATCATGCCATGTGGCAAGATCTGAGTCGTCCACGTCACCCTAGCTTCACCCATTTAATTTTCAGAGATTTTCATTGATATTTTGAGTTTTACACCCCTCGCGACCACCGACGCCAGCGTAGGTGTCGTAGGTGTCGTTGGCATCGATATTTTTGTAGCTCTATTTCCACCGCCACTGCCACTTGTTCAATCCATTTTTCGGTACCAGTGAGCCACAGCCGGCCCATCCGACCACCCAAACAGCTTCCCTTCATGGAGACCTTCATTTTGAGACTACCCATGGTTACCATCATGGCCGCAATTGCCGCCGGTGACGCCATTACCCCCGACGTCGATTTAGCCCTGTTCCGGTGTTTTTTCGGCCAACCAGCAGCCAGACTCGATCGGCAAAACCCAGGCTGTTCACCCGAGGGTTTTTACTGTTGGTTCTATTGTTACCTGAATCGAGTTAGTAGGGTCTGGCCTTTCTTGCCGTGTTTCGTATATGATATGCTGTAAGTTGCTCGGCTTTAGCCTCCTTCAGCGTTCGGAACGCTTGTTTGGATCCGGCATGCCTGGCTTTTAATTTTGGTCCAAATTAATCGTGTATAGTTAGATGTTAAGATCATGTCCCTTGCATGTCTTTTGGGTGATTGCCGTATATTTGATAACATTTCGGACGGTCCTAACCCCTTTTGAGACCTCTAGTGTAGTTTCTGAGGAGGACCTGATTACTTTAGGGTAAAAACCCTAAGTTTTTGGGTTTGGAAATAACTCAACCCATACATGTTTTAGCTAACCCAACCCGTACTTTTTAGCTAACCCAAACCCTACACCTATAGGTATGGCGCCCATACTCCTATAGGTATGACACATATACCCTTATAGGTATGCCACCCATACCTCTATATGTATGACACCTATACCTCTATAAGTATAACACCCATACCTCTATGACATCACCAAGCCAACCCATACCCCTTTAGGTATGGTACAACTATGACATCACCAAACCAACCACCCTTCTCCTATAAAATCCACCCCTTCCCTCACCTTTTCACCATTTCTCATTCCCTCCTCACCTCCATCCACTTTCTTCTACTTTCCTTGGCCCTCTTCTTCCTCCTTGGAGGTCCAAGCAATCCCCCTCAACGTCCAAGCATCCTAGGGTGGAAGGCTTTGAGGTTGGATGCCTCAAAAGACCTCCCCTTGGTCTTCACCGCCTTTGTTGTTCATTCTTTGATACGTAGCCTGTATCTTCGAAAATTATTTTTAGAAAATTTTTGACATGTATATCTAATGTTAGAAGAAGTTTAAGTACACATTCATCTAATTTGAACATGTAAATAAATAGAAATTATTTTTACAATGTATGTAGGTCACTGATATGCATTATTTCAGTATAAAAATCATATGTTGCCATTATGATGTCCTATTTTCACAATTCTTATTTTTTTACACTCATAACATGCATATATACAACTTTCTTGTTGGGTGTTTTGCCTATCATGACCTAGAATTTGCATGTAAGAGGGTAAACAATGAGGAAAGGTGGCAGCTTGGGCTGTTATAGTGATATCAGCGCTCCTTTCTCCAATGTTTACTCTATGTATTTATAGGATCTGTCGATACACAACATGTCATTTTTTTCCTGGTAATTTTATGAGTTCTTGGTAAAATTTTAATCCTAATTTAACCACTAAATAATCATGAACAAAACCCATAAATATGCATTATATTTCCCTGTGTTTATGACTATGAGCATGATCTGTGATTGTGTGATATTTTAAGCTACAAATTTTGAACTAATAAAATGTTGTAAAATTATATGATACTTAAATATTTGTCTACTTGAAATATATAAATTTTGGAAATTGTTAAAAATCATCTAGGTATGTTTTAGACATGTTTACCAGGATAGTGTGAAGATACTGAGTGAAAACCCTAGTTTTTCACTCTAGTTGTAAATTGCCTTAAAATAGGTTAATGGTATTGGATTATAGTAAAACTTGGTGCACACCTTACAATATGTCCCAGTACAACCATGACCAATTTTGGGACTATTTGGGTTGGTTCCCAATTTTATTTATAAATTTCAAATTTGTTAGGGTCCATATAGCTCTAGAAACTGCCTATCCAGTGACCCAAGGTTGTAAAATCCATTTAGGCCTATTTATAAAGTAAATTTGGCTTACCTCTTATTAGGCTCAAGCTCAGTGTGTTAGCTAACTAGGCCCACTGACCCATGACCATTTGGAGTCCTCTAGCCCATGAACCACTAGTTACAAAATTAGTGCACAGCACAGGAATACCATTCCAGCCCTTAGGGCCGAGCTTAATAGGCCTTGTTCCCCTTGATTGGCCAATGGGCCAGCCATGGTGGAATTTACCTATGAACCTTAGAGTGTAAGGGACAACCCATCTAAATGTTAGCCCATTTGGACATTGTTAGGCCAGTCCAAAAAATTGTCTAGTAAGCCCATTGGATTAAAAACCTTAGAATTGATTAATACCCGCTAAGTGAACATGAAACCAAAACTTTAATTCATTTACCTAATAAGGTTTAATACTTCACCTAGGACTTGATTAAGATAATTAAGTGATCTTAAGTGTTGAGCTTGTGTGGAGGCTTTGCCTCATTTTACGTGCCGATGTAACCTGATTCTTATTCGGTTCCATCTCCATGCTAGGTATCGCGGGTGAGCTCACCGACTAGAATATGGAGTTGCCTCATTTTGCTTGATCTTTGCTTGACTCTATGCGTGTCGAGTTTAAACTGTGATTTAGACATAGGACGACATTTGCGGCATTTTATCGGATCCTTTCGATGTCGGGCCATTTAACCAAGTTTTCTACACATGTTTAATAAAACTACAAGGATGAGGCCCCTTGTTGGTTTTTAAACTAAAGCTCTATAAATATATGATATAAGCCTCTTTTCTAAGCCTATTATATGAGTACGCATATTTTTACAGATTTCACGAATAAGAAAGTGAGCGAGTATGGAGATATGTATGAATCACACTAGTACTCCTTCAAACGATGAGGTAGTGTGGTGTATGATGATACTGTGTAATGCAGCACATTTTCAAAATTTGTGGCACTAACTTAATTGTTCCTTTTGCCACTCGAGTACCATGGTGGGTGTTATGGAAAGTGTGAGGGTGTAAGCATTGTATGCATGAATATGATTATGAGTCATGTATGCGAGCTGGCACTTGCTTAAGTATGTTTGCTTACCGCCCAGTGTTAGGGAATCTTGAAGTCTCATAAGTTTTCATGGTTAACTATTTTACCGGTAGTTATTCAGACTGGTAATCAAATTAATTTAATTACTGACGTGGTTTTCTAGTATATGTAGGTGCGAGGCCCTGGTGTTGGCCGGCTTAGGTGAATGGATCAGACGGCTCAGTGGCAGTGGCGGCGGGGGCCCTTTGTAATGATGTTTGTTTTAACCCATGTATTTTGTGTATGACTATAGGATGAACATATGCCCAAACTATGTGAACCTTGTATGATTAAGATCTATGCTATGATGGTTGTGCCAACATGTTTTAAATTTATATTATTATATTTTATTATGGAGTTATAATACTTTGGGGCAAGGCTAACAATCGTTTGCAAGGTATATAAGACATAGAGTCCTGGAACATGATGAGGAGCTAAGTCAGGTACACGAAACATATTTGGCTGCAGTTATTTGAGTGTTATAGTAACGTGGGTGGAGGAGCTTACGGTTCACACTACTTGAAGATCCACGTGAAGTCCGGGTATTAGGGTTTGATGCCCTGATACTTGATAATGCTGTGTAATTCTCTGACGATTTAATTATTGCTCGTGTAGGGTATATGGAACAGGTAACTATGACCCTTGTTTAAATACCTGCATCATCTTCATGTAACCAATGACAAGACCTAAGCCAATCACTTGAATTAAGTAGTGAAAATATGATACACGCAATATAGCAGGCAACCTCATAATTGTAGCGGGGGTGTGATTTTTCTACAGTTGAGAGTGATCATCACATTTTAAAAGACACTGCTCATAATCGTCTGGATGGTTCTACCTCTGTTACGATTAGGGGTGCTCATAGAGGAATCCTTTAAGTCTAAGATCTGCCTTTGTAGTATGAACTCTGCACGTATTCTATAAAACCCAAACTTGGTGTCTGCCTCATGCCTCCACGGAGGGTTGAGATCCGCTTCGTAAAGTATGTACGCAATAGCCCAACGAGTAGCTTCCAAATTATAATATCACGAGTCGGTTTGACCCTTTGGGCCAAATTGGTGTGTTACATGATCAATCACCTCCACCACCATGATCTTTATTGCCTTGGCCATCGATCCCAACCGGCAAGGACCCTAGCTGTGTCATTGTCGGTGTTTTCCAACGACGTACGCTGCCCGCCCCGTCGGATCCGGATAATCAACATTCGCGTTCGCCTACTCGACCCTGTTCACCTACCTAGCAGCCCCATGGTCATGACAGAGCCCGTGTCCATGTCCAGCTACCTAACCCAACACTGTTGGTTGACTCAACTAAGTTGACTCACCTAGGTTGACTCAATTCGGTTCGGTTCAGTTCATTTTCAGCCGTTTTTCAATTGTTTTCGGTAATTTGAGAATCCATATATTAGTTTAGATGCATATTCACCTTATTTAGCATTTTTTGATGTTACGAATGTTTTTATTTATTTATTTATTTATTTATTATTGTTTATATATTTTTATTTATATGATTATCACATATGATGAATGTTTACATGACTGTTTGTTATTATTAATTATATATTTACTTAGTAATATTAGTTTTATCTATGTTTACTAAATTGTATATATTTATTTATCTATTTGTTCGTTGTGTGTATGTTATTACTTATTTGTATTTAATTACGTATTCCGTATTGGTTATTATTATTCATGGTTAATTAATATTAACTAATAGTTCATTTATTTATCGAATGATGATGTATTTATTTACTTGATTGTTTATATGTTTACTAACATGTGTATACGTGATATTTACACGTGTTTAGTCATTTCTTTATATAGAATAATTATATTATTACTTTATGATTAGAGTATTGTTATTTTCACATATTTATTATTTATCTATTTATTCTTGAGTATATGTATTTATTTATTTATTATTTGTTATTAGTTATTTTCTTTATTATCTCTTAATTTGTGTGTTGTATGTTTAATTATAGGTTTAGTTAGCAGTCTTTTTTACTAGGATATAACTGATGATATGAGCACACACTACAAGCATGCTTCATGTAGAGAAGTCAATATTTTACTCAGCAGTGGGTTTTGACGTAGGTTTTGGAGTCCGAACTTGCCGTAGATGAGACATCACGCTTAGAGCTTCAACCACGAGGTCCATTAGGACTCTTCTTGCTTTTTATCGCTATATTTTATTGCTGATTTAATTTTCAGATTGCAGGATTTGTTAAGTGGCTATTTTATCGGACCCCACTTAACACAAGTCATTTAGATGTATTTTACGTTGGTAATTAATAACCATTGAGGATGAGACACCTCGAGTTTGATTTCAAAAACAAGATACCCTGTAAGTTGCCTCGGGCCTATTAGGTCTATATATTTTATCAATTTTTACAGTGAGATGTGAGATAGGGGGAAACCAACAACCACACTTTGAGATAGAGCACGCGTTAGTCAAAATAGTCTTTGGATTTGATGAATGTCTATTCAATTCCCGAGGAATCCTGACAACTCCACCTTTGAGTTCCTCAAACCCAACGAAGTGTAGAGGATTACGAGTACTGCAATGTATCGCATGTCTAAACTTGTGATTTTAAAAGGTACCGAAGGTGCATGCATGAGAGTGCTTTGCCTCTATGCTCATGACTGCTCAGGGCTAGGAGTGATACAGAGGATGTAGAGGGCTTAAGGAAAATGAAAAGAAATTGATGCTCTTGCGCAAGGGATAGTTTTTAAAGTTGACGAGGCATGAGATGAGATAGAAAGGGAATGCTGCCGCACTAGGTTGATGACTCATAATTAGTGCCCTTATGAGAGATTTTGTGAAAGAGTAAATAAATGTTTTCATTTTACAGGAGGGTCAGTCTCGTGTGCCTGTTTGATTATTAGTTATTTCTGGACCAATAACACTTATTACAACATTTTTCCTATTATGTATGTAGGTTTTGTGATTCTGAGTCTACTTTGATGGGAGGACAGATAAACGTTGCACACACTTGAGCTTAAAGCAGTTATTTTGTTTAATACTTTTACTTACATTTGATGTATTTTTTACGCGTATTTAGTAATGCCTTTCATTCTCTTAATGCCAAGCGGGTTATTTCTATTTATATTATTGATTGAGTATTATAGACTACTAGCTTTAGATTTGAATTGACTCAATCGAGATATTTTTGATCTGGTTCTGAGGTAAACCGAAATTTGGGTGTCACATAGCTTCTTCCTTAATTCTCTGTCAACATGGGCATATGAATACAACTAAAGACCCTGAGAAGGTGTAGTCAAATTTTTTACCAGTCCATACCTCCTCCAGTATTTTTCCATTTAAGGCACTTAATGGACTCCGATTGATTAGAGACACAACGGTATTCATAGTGACTCCCCAAAGATGCAAAGGGCGCCCGACATAAACTCTTATGCTTCTTGCTCCGTTTAAGATAGTCATGTTCATTCTCTCCACCACCCCATTTCATTGTGGTGTCATTGGCTGTAACACCCCAAATCCAGTTCACGCTCGTGAACCGAACCGGCATGTTACAGGCCCCGGTTAAGTCGGCTAACCCGAACCTAACTCATGCGGATCCAATCTCGGCGTCTTAAGATGAAGATACGATCCATCATGAATGAATAAATGCGTAAAATCCTAACATGGTACTACATGAATGACATGCAAATTAAATTTCACACCATCACAATCACAATCAAAATTAGTAAAAATTCTAAAACGAAAGGGACAGAATTTCCCCTAAAAATACAATTAGGGGCCACCCTGTCAAAATCGTATATTCTAACATATATACGCATAGCAACAATAGCATTCACACAAGCTTCTAATCTACTATATTCATCATTCTCTGAACTTTGGGTCCTAACCCCACTTTTGCTGCGCTACTCTGATCATTTCATTTCATGTCATTGTCATGCCTCAAACATTTAATCATGTCATTCACAAAATAATAACATAATAATACAAATATTAAACATTCAGAAATCTAACATGTGTGTGCACAAGACCTCATTACTCCTCCGTCCAAGCTGGCTCATCCATCTCGTGCTTATCACCTACATATATATAAGAAAAATGTCAGTAACAAGCGTTACTGGTCCGGAAAATAAAATAACTATAACAAACTGGCTATGAGAGCAAACTCTCATCTGAAAGAAAACATCATACTCCACGTGAACACTCTGAAGGGCACTACTGAGGAGCCACTGGGCTGCAGACCCGGTAGCATCCCGAACTTACTGATCTGCTGCTGGTACTGTGCTACTCTCAGCACTTCTTTTTCAGTACTTCTCATGAAACTTTATCCTAAGCCCTCTCCGAACCTCCATATCTCTCCTGGCCTTGAGCACGAAGGCCGAGTACTCTCAGGCAGTCGCCTTTAGTACCCTTTGAACCACAAGTCCGGACATGCGCTGAACTAAACAGTACCCGTAAACCTCCACGTTCTCCGGGTGTGAGGAACTCAAACGCAGAGTTGTCAGGATCCCTCGGGAATGGAACAGTCCGCTGGCACTAATCCAGAGCCCGCTTTGACTGTCACGGCATCCTCTGCATGGTACGTGCAGTCGATTTCTCCATCTCTCGTCTCACTGAAAACTCGATAAAACTATATATATAGGCCTGAGAAGGGATTCATATAATAAACCCGAAGGCAACTTGTGGTGGATCTTGTTTTCGAAATCATCCTCGAGGGATCTCATCCTCTAGGGGTTATTAATCTCATCATAAATAATCGGTCCATGCTACCATGCTATGCTAATAATCATCAATTTAAATAATCAAATTGGAGGTAATTATACCTCTCATCGTCGACAATCGGCGATGGCTAGGGTTCCGTCGCGCGTCTCGGAGCTCAAATTCGGCGCTCATCGGGCTCCACCGGGTGAGCCCCGCAGAAGATCCGGTAAATTCCGGCGAATTCCAGAAATTCTGATTTTCCGGCGGTTTTCCGGCAACTGTTGGCGGTTTTATGGCGGCTTCCGGCGATTTTCCGGCGACAATTGCCGGTGGTATCTACTAGCTGGATAGGGATCATGTAGGGTACCATTGGAACCGGCTCGGCGAGCCCGACTCATCTACAAGGTCGATGCAGCCAACGGGGGTGGCGGCTTGCCGGAAAATGCATAAAACAGAGGCCGGCCGTGGTGGTGTGGAGATCTGGCCGGGATGGGCGGCGCTGGCCTCCGTTCTGGTCGGGGAGGGTCATTGGGTGGTCGCTGGTGCTAAGGCGACCACCTGATCGTGGCGGCGAAATCGACGACGCGACCAAAACTTAGCCGTGGCGCTACGGACGGCGATTCCGGTGTCACGCCGGCCCGATTGGGGCCGGACCTGGTGGGGGCAGCATGGCGACGCCGTGGCTGGGCTAGGCGGCGTCGAACGGCGGCCAGGCGGCGTCGGCCGTGGCGGCAGTGGCGCCCGAACAGGGGCGGCGCGACGGTTAGGGTTTGGGCGTGGGGGAGAAAAGGTCAGGGGTGGAGAAGAAAGGTTGGGTGGCAATTCCGTAAATAAGACTTGACTCGTCTCCGGCTCGAGTCAAGTATAATAACTAAGTCGTATTAAATCCATAAAAATCGGGAAAAATCTTATAAAATCAAATAACACCAAAACATCATAATGATATGCTCTAAAACTATCAACCCACCCAAAATGCCCATAACGCGTCCTAACGCGGTAAACGGCCTAAAACTAATTCTACGATCCACTATATATAAAAAAAAAAATCACTGGCATACTCTCATATATTCTGATAACTCATTCTGTTCTGCTGTGTTCATGACGTTATCATCATATACTTGGGTACGCATGACCCTCATAGCTCATACACGCGACCGGCGTCGGCTCGGTACACGTATCCTAAACTGACTCAACTCGAAAAAAATAACGGTCGACCCGACCGGTTCTGAATATAAAACCCTAACTCGAATCGTGGGTTTTACATTGGCACTATCTTAATCCACCTAATCCCTTTGGTAGACCAATAAGAGAAAAACTATTTATTACTATACTCTCTACCATTGTTAGACAATAAGCATGTCAATTTCCCTGTCTCATTCTCTACATTGGTTTTCCACATCTTAAAAATGTAAAAGACCTATAAATTTTTTTTATAATGCAAATTCAGATATTTTTACTGTAATCATCTATGAACGTAACAAAGTAGAGATTGCCTCCATAAGACTTTTCTTGAGCCGACCCCCAGACATTCATGTAAACCAACTCCAATTTTTTTGTTTTCTCTCACTGCCCTTGTTGAAGCTAACCCATTTTTGTTTCCTAAGACACAGTCTTCACAAAAAACAAAATTAGGATCAATTATACCTGCCAACACCTTCTTAAAATGTAAGGTCTTCATCCCACTCTAACTCAAGTGACCAAGTCTTCTATGTTATAGCGTTGCTTTATCATTCTTCTCAGTGGTTGAAGAAACAATTGGATAGACATTGTAGATAATGGGTATAGAGTGTTCACCACCTTCCCCTTGATCAGTACTAGTGCTCCTTTGTTGATCTTCCACTGATTGTTCTCAAATGTGATCCTCTAGCCCCCTCGGTTTTGCTTGTTACCTGATCTAAGATTTTTCTTCAACTCAGGTATGTACCTGACCTCCTTGAGAATAAATTTACCTTCATCTTGCATCTTTAAATGGATTACTCCCCTAGCTTCAATCTTGCACCTTTGTCTTTTACCAACTGTTACATGTTCAAATTCACCCTTGACAAAATCACAAAACTATTTCTTATGAGAAGTACAATGAAATGAAATACCGAAGTCAATATACCATGTGTGTAATTTATAATCATCATGAACTGATAAACAAATTTGTCCTCATGTCCATCTATAACATTAATTGCATTCTTAACTCGCTCGAAACAATCCTTTTTTACATGCCCTTTATCATAAATCTAATAAGTAGGCTTACCATTGAATTTACCCTTACATTTAGAGTGCCCTTTATTCTTAGGACCTCTACTCTGACCTCTACCCCTTTCTTTGCTCTTGACTTTGTCCACTGACAAAGCCATGCTTGAGGTGGACGGTGTGCTATCTACCATGCTCCTCTTCATCATCTCTTGGCTTAAAATTGCACATAGCACTTCATCAAACTTTAGTTTTTCTTTTGATACATTACTAATATATGTAATGACTGTATTTCAACTTTCAGGTAAAGAACATATGAACTTTAAAGATTTAATATCCTCGTCAAAGGTCATCTTCATAGATTCAAGTTGTGCCAATATCTTATTAAAATTATTCAAATATACAGTGATAGATTTACCTTCAGGCATTCTCAAATATACAAGTTTCCTTAAAAAGAAATAACCTGCTAGAGGGTAACAACTTCTCATTCAGTCATATCTTTATGTTGTTCATGTTGTTTGCTTGGAGACATTGAACATCACCAACTGTGCCAAACATAATCGGGCAATAGCTAAGACACACTTATCCAACAAGGCCCATTCCTTGGCTGACATCTTTTCTAGCTTGGTACCTACGAATGATTGATGTATTTTCCTCTCATATAGATAATCATCGATCTACATCCTCCACGATTGATAATTTGTTTCATCAAATTTTTTGATCATCTTTATCTCTGAAGTGTCTGCCATAACTCCCACTCAACTAAAGATATGATTGAATGAGACATAGTTTCCCATAGAAAATGCCAATTGTTGAGAAAAATCCATACATTTGATCAATTACAACAATGTCAAACACGAAATACAAGAAAATGATACCGAAGAAATAAGATAAAACAAACATAAAAAAAAACACAGAGAATTAACGTCCCAAAATTTATAACCCTCAAATTAATAGAAATGTACAAGCAGATTACTCACCCAACCCTTACATTTGAGAATCTAATATTTCTCTCACTCAATACTTTGTATAGAAATACACTTGTCAATAAGGTTTCTCTTCCCACTTCTCATCTCTTTTCTCTCTTCTCTACTACTTCTCCATCTTGTTCATACCTTCAAGAATGAGGCAAAAGAGCCTTTTTATTGAGTTATTTTGAGCCTCCCTACTATCAATGACAATTCAACAAATGGTTACCAGTATTTTGAATTCAGAGACTCCCTTTAGTATTTCCAAGGCTTCCTTTCGTTTTTGAGTGACAATGGGTTACAGATAATTAATATTTATGAATACAAATATTAACACCATGTTCTAAACTGTCACCAATCATTTTTATGATCATATTGCAGCCTTAACAAATCTTCAATGCTGTTGTCTTGGTGGTGCAGCCAGGTTATACATTTCCGAATTTTCTTTCGTTCCACTTCAGTGATATATTCTCATTCCTTATTCTTGCTCCGTTTACACAACACGAGTGTTTCTAATAATAACGTTCGACGTGGTGGGATCGAATGTGGGAAAATTTTAATTTTTTTTCATTTAAATGGAAAAAATTATTAGCTGGTTAAGTATGAATTACCCGGTTAATTGAAAAGTAATTTTTAACCGGATAATTCTAGTTGAATCGGTTGAGTTGACTACACTATTTATCCATTTAACCATTTAAGTTAACCATACCATGTACCCATTTAACAGGTTAAGTGAAATAGTTAATTGAACCATGTCGATTACCCAATTACCCGGTTAAAGGAATTACGGTGAAAGGGTGCTTCCACGTACCTTAGCCATCATTTTATTTCATTATAAAAGGAGAAGGGAGGGCGTCATCTGCATTTTTCTCCTCAGACAGACGCCAGATTTCCTCCTTCGCTCGAGTAATTTATTTCCTTTCTTTTTCTTTTGTTGCATGCATACACATGTTGCACAAATCATAAACATGATAAACATAAGAATTAAATGAGAAATCAACAAGGGAAGAAGAAAACTAGGAGGACGTCCTGCTGTTTTCTAGCAGCAACCATGCCATGTTTCCTTCCATGGTGCGGGGTTGATGTGTTGGAGGTGGGAATTGCTCCCGACGGTGATGCTGGCAGGATGGAGTCACCTTGGAGGGCTAAAACAGACCATCGAGGAGGCACTCATGTATGAAATCTGAGGGGAGAACAGGTCGGTGTCGGTGTGGTGGTGCAGCCATGCTAGTCGGGGGCGCCACCGTGGTGGTGCTAGAGGGTCGTCGTCATGGTGATGCAAGGGGAGCCGCCATGGGTCTGGTCGGGTGCTGTTTATGTGGCCGACTAGGGTAGTCGTCATGGGTCATAGGCTGATTATGTGACCGACATGGAGTCACCATGGTCAGGTCGGGGTTGCTGATTGGGTGGCCAGAATGGGGTCGCCAAGGATTGGTTGGGGGTTGCCATGTGGTGGCCAAGTTGGAGACGCCATAGCAGCAAATGGAGGCTGCCACGTTACTGGTTGGTCGCCATGCATTGTGAAAATACCGGCTTTCACTGGTTGGCTACAACAAAGCTGAGAGCTTTAGGGTCGTTAAATGAATTGTTAAAGTAGAAAGGTGTGCAGGTAAATATGGGAGAACTCGATGCGCTCAAGTTAGAATATAAGGTAAATACAAAAGAATTAAGTATGGGACATGTTAATAATTAAATTATCAACTAGTTAATGGGGATTTGGACGGGGATAATTAATAATTAATTATCATCAGAATTGCTGAAAATTTAATAAGTAATAAAAACTAACATGAACTAATTACATCATTTAAAAGTTGATAGTATATTAGTCATGTAGTTGCATGTAGGTTCATGTAAATAAAATTATACTAATGTATAATTTTATGCCCTCATTCAGATTAGGGTTAGTGGATTACAGTCAGATACGTATAATAGGTAGAACATCGTACTTTCCTTATTGGTAGCCTAGGTTGGCATGAGCCCAGATTCGACCACCATACACCGAGTGCAACCGGGGTCAAAGAATTGACTCAGTCTGACGCGGGGTCGTATTATGTGCGTAAATTGTGTAATGCATCGACATTGTTTTGGAGTAGTGATGGCCACCCCATAAAAAGGCTACGGCCAGGGTGAGCGAGGCACAACAATTCCTCCATCGCACTAGTGTGCAGTGATAGCCTCCCTATAAAAAGGCTACGGCCGGGGTGTGTGAGGCACTGGCACTAGAATTGGTAGTGAGAGCTTCCCCACAAACGGGGCGTAGCAATCACCTGAGTGCAATGATAGCCTCCCCATAAAGAGGCTACGGCCGGGGTGTTTGAGGCACTGGCACTATAATTGGTAGTGATAGCTTCCCCACAAACGGGGCGTAGCAATCACCTGAGTGTAGTGATAGCCTCCCCATAAAAAGGCTACGGCCGGGGTGTGTGAGGCACTGACACTAGAGTTGGCAGTGAGAGCTACCCCACAAACGGTGCGTAGCAATCACCTAAGTGCAATGATAGCCTCCCCACAAAAAAGTTACGACCGGGGTGTGTAAGGCACTGGCACTGAAGTGCAGTGGTAACCTCCCCATAAAAAGGCTACGGCCGGGGTGTGCGAGGATGGTAGTGGTAGCCTCCCCACAAAAGGGCTACGACCGGGGTGTGCGGATCACAGCGGATACCTCCTCCGCATTGTTTTGGAGTATAGCGGAATTGCTCCACCGCATATTAAAATGAACATATAGGGAAATAGTGGAATGTACTTGACTTGTTTTATTTATTATATTACTTAGTGTTGTAATCACTAACGCGGAATTGCCTCTGCAGGTGTGCAGATACGAAATTAGGTGATTGACAACTAGAGCATGGAGCAAAATTAATATGAGGACTCCTTTTTATTTGTTTGAGAAATAAGTGTGGCTACTGGAAAACGGTCCAAGACTATGGGATCTTTATATATGTTTTTGTTAGAAATGCTAGACATATTTGCTAAATTGTGAGTAACACCTAGCCAGCTAAGCCCACAATGTTGTGAAAAATGGCGGGTCGTTACAAGTATGTAATGTGTTCATAGCTTGTCACTTAATGTCATTGCTTGATTCTGAAACTGGAACATGTGCAATTCAATGGTGATTTTTCATGTTTATAGTTCTCTTGTCTAATGAGAGATAGCATTGCCCTGCCCACTTTAATTCTTTTGTACTAAAATTAATTCTATGGACAACTTTAACCATTTTTCGATGTGAATTACACAATATAATGTGTAGATCAGGTAGTTACTATGGGAGTTATGATATTTAGAAATATCTCTTACCAAGCTTAGCTCATAAACCTTTTGCATGGTTGCCCTTTGGCCACGTCTCCGAGCTCTTCATGTTCAAGTCAATGGACGCAGGGCCAAGTAGTACTATTATTTGATTGTTTGTCAAAAAGATACGAAACCTAACAGGACTTTTGTGCTGAACCATGTTATATTCTTTTCCCTTGCCCTGAAAATGTGTGCACGATGAATTTTTTAATTTAACAATTATCCAAACAAGATTTTCTATACAATTTGGGTATTTGTAGATATAGTTCGAGGTTGTTGGCCATGTGGGTTTGGATCATGTGATGGCTGTAGTAGTAGCCAATCGGACATGCTAATTGATGAGCCTGACAAGGCACAGCTGGACGACCTTGTTTCTATATCTCCATTAGGCAATGAGGTTGATCCAATTACTTAGCCTCATGTAGATGCCACTAAGCAGCCAGCTAGTTGGCAGCACCATGAGGACCAAATAGACCACATGCGGCTAGGACTAATATCAAGTCGGGTGATCTATTTCATCCAGTTACAGTAAAAAATTGTTTTAATTGTCTTTACCTCACTTAATTACAAATCTTTATTTTCACATTTTAATCTTATTCTACTTATAAGCTTCACATCCAAGTATGCTCAAACAAATCAATGTCACAATTAAGGGCAGATTTCCTTGACCATATTCGAGGTGAAGTGACATTCCCCCAAATGTCCATGATTTATGGTGTCGAGAGTGAATGGTAAATAATATAAACATGCAATACACATTAGTTTTTATTGTATGAATGTAAGGCTTAGTAATAATTTTATTGTAATGAACTCAGGTAAGGTATACGTGGAGGCTAAAGGGCAAACCACAGGCAAAAGCTGCATTCATCGAGGCTCCACTGAAATTATATATGGCATATGAAATGAGTGAGGATAGAGCATTAAAGCTCTCGAACACAGGTAACCTTGCAGTCCTAATAGAGGAAAACCAACCTAATTGCATGCAGCCGGCCATTTGGGAGAGGTTCATTCATGATCATTGGGCTACCAATGAATTTAAACCACTATATGAGAAGAACAAGACGAATAGGTCGATGAAGAAGGACAGTGATTTAACCCGTCATGTTGGGGGGTCCATCAGCACACAAATCGAAGAAAAATGTCTCGTACAAACAAAAATTTAATTCTTTAATCATAATTTAATTATTAGTCATACATTACTTTTGTTATTGACCAATGTAGGAGAAAGACATGGGAGGGCCTCTGCCTTGGCACATTTGTTACGACCACACACTGGATGGACAAAGGAAAGGGTCCCTATGGAAACAAGAAGTCGGAGCTAGTGGCTATTAGTATTAACCTTTATTTACATTAATCTTGTCTTGATTTTGTGTACCTTGCCATGCTTTCATGGTGTGTTATATATTTTTTTGATAGAAGGGACCATGTTACCTGTATAGGTACATAGAGCGAAAAAATATGGGTTACAGGAACTTTTGTGAATGTTATATTTTACAAGAAAAGGTCTCACATAAAGGTCAAGTAGGTTCTACTTGAAAACTGAAAAAATGTGTTGTTAATGAAATGCAAATATTATATAACATTAGTGTGATGAGTCTGTGTGATAAAATGTGTTCAATAAAATATTCTTAGTTATTTTATTGCATATGTCAATTTGTACAGATTGTATATAAATTTTTGAATGTCCTAGTTATAAGATATGTGTTCAACAAATGTTCTTGGTTATTTTATTGCATATATCAATTTATATAGATTGCGTAGAACAATTTTTAATGTCCTAATTATAAAGGAGATGTGCCGGATTGATGGGCACTTGTCTTGATTCTTTGTTTGTTTTTCTTAATCGTTTGGTGGATGGGTCAAATGAATGTTGATTGCTTTTGTTGACATGATTTGATTGATGACTATATTATACAAGGACAAAAAATCAGTGGAAGATGTTTTGAACTTGTTATCAATATTGTCGAAGTTGATGTGTTTTTTTACTGTGAAACTACTTTTGATCGCTGAGAGCAAAAACACATTTGAACGATACCAAATATAGTTAGAAAGGGCATTTGATGGAAGGATCTTAGGGAAAGGAGAAAACTTGTCACTTGTGGCTATTTTTTGTTTAATGTCTAGTGTTGCTTTTAAAGTTTTTTGCTAATGTGTATGGGCAACTAGGTAATTGTAAAGTGTTTGAATCCTACCAAATAGTGTGTGGGAATGTGATGATTGTGATGAAATGTGTTAAATAAAATGTTCTCAGTTATTTTATTGCATGTAGTAATCTATAAAGATAAATCAATTTTTTTAAAGTTTTAGAACTTTCAAAAGTCTTGATTGAAAGTTTACTTTTGCTTGTTGACTATATAGTCGTTTATATAAATTTTGGATACTATAATATATTTGCTTTGACTATTGGTTTTAAATTAACTAGCTAAGACAGTTTTTTCTATAGTCTTGCAAGCTAGGTAGTGGGAGTGCATTGAGTCTAGTTACACTACCCCTTCTTCCCAACCATTATCCATCGACCTTGAGCCTTACCATTTTGCAATGGGAGAGCCAAATAAGGGTACAATATTATGGATTGGGTTATGCTCTCATATCAGTTCGCCATCTTCCTCAACAGCGCTTAGGGGATTCTCATGGCTCTGCATGAGTCAACTTCAGTTTCGGTCCACTCAGCCAACCGCACACTCACGAGCGCTTGCTTTCCCGTATTGAGAAACTAGAGACTCTTGATTAGAACATATAGACAGAGATGATGATATTTCAGCAACGGCTGAGAAGGGAGAGCAACAAATGAGGGAGAAGGCTAAAGATAGGGATCGCCAGTTTGTCGAGTTGCTTGATGAGAGGAAGCAACATACAAAAGAGTGGAGGACGCAGGAGGCTGACAGAAGAGATGAGATCATGCTTCCTTAGATATTTTTCATAGTTAAAAATGCTCATCATAACCCTAACGAGTCATCTACATCAAGACCTGATCGATAGATCATCTTAGGGATCCATCTTGTTGTGTTGTATTTGACTTGTATTGATTATATTTAATATATTGATATATTAAATAAATAATTTTTATTCAATTTAGGTCCAATTTATGATATCCTGATTGGTTATGTGTGATTTAAATTGTTGTGTTATTAATTAATTTATTGTGTTTAACAGGGAATTATGAAACAAAATAAGTTTTATTTTCTATTTTCTTCATTTGCGACAGATTTGTGATAGGAAATCCATCTTGCAACCACATTTGCGACCAGATTTGGAACTGTTTAGTTTGCAAAATTTTTAACGACCGCCTTTGCGACAGCAGTTTTGGTCACAATATTTGTAACCCTAAAACATTGGTTTTTTTGTTTCAAAATTTACAGTAGGATGGCTTTTCAGTGACAACGTCATTAGCGGCTTCTGTTTTCGCATCTTTTGGTCGCAACTCTGGTTGCAAAAATCTTTAGTGACTAGATTTGGGGTCTTCAGCGATGTAATTGCGGGTGCTGATAGCCGTTTTTTTACCGGTGTCTGCTTTTATGAACTTTAGGGATTTCTTTCTAACATCTATACTAACATCACTGTAAAAGTTCAATGCTGAACTCTAAGTCTAAGTCCACCAATGGGTTGTAACTAAGAGAGTATGATTCTGAAATGTTCTGGACAGCACTATCATCCTCCAAAACCTAGTTCCCAAGCTTCTAATCTCCACTAGTTTACCCCAAACGAAGTTCCAAACTAATTCTTCATTCAGTCTAGATCACAACATGCATAAAAATTGCAACTTTATACCATAAAAGTTCATCAACAACAGCTCCATAACCAAACAATTCAGAATAGTCAATAACGATGCATATTTTGATATGTATATTATCAAACCAATCTAATACACTCATCAACCCATACATTCACAGCTCAAACAACAACTTCCTAACATGATACTACCATGTCCCAACATAATCAGTAACAATTCAGCATGAAATGCATGAGAAATGAATGAGAAGAGAGGATGGAATACCTTGTGGCAAGGGGGCAAGAGAATGGAGATCACTACTTGGAAAGGGGGATTTGGAGTTAGGGTGTGGGAGAGTGTGGAGGATGTGAGGAAGTGGGGGAGGACATAGGAGCGAAAAAATGGAAAAGTAATATAGTCTGATGTCGATCGGGGTTTGCGTCGCGGCCTTCACAGCGAGCACCGTGGCTCTAGTATATAAAATACCATGTAAAATTTGAATTGCACCATGACGTTCATGCAAGCACCATGGCGTCAACCCACGTGATGTCAGAATACAAAGTAGCGCCACGGCCCTTGGCCTAGGCACTGCGGCATTTGGAAACACCCTCGGTGAAGCAAGGGTTTGTTTGAGCGCTGGGGTTAGGAACGCAGTGCGGTGGAGGTAGGTATTGAAAAGCTGCCTAATAGGATAATAGGGTTTTACCTAGGGTTTCAGGGTGATCTGACTGGGTATACGCCGACTATTTATGGGGCTGAGAGAGGGCTACGAAGGCACTCCTCGAATGTCATCCAACTGAAATACTAAACTAAGACATAAAACATGGAACTTTCACGCGGCTAGCCCTAAGCTAAATACCTAAACATTAAAATCACTTCAAAACTCAACTCTAACATGTACCCAGCCTTGGCGCTAGGTACTCGACTGAATTTATCTAACAATAGCTGTAACTTAATGCCTTAGGTCATAAAAACTCACACATAATCTGTATTAACGTATAAATAGTCGAATTGGGTTGGCTCACGTGCTACCTCCTGGGTTGATCCATCCGAGGAACCACGACTAAAACACCGAGCCAAAGACATTGATTTTACAACTTTCTCAAGAAAATTTCACCTAAAAATTTCAACAAGGGGTACAAATAGCATGAATAGGAACCGGAAAGTTTAAGAACTAAGCATACCTTGTATCATCATTTGGAGGGAACAAGCTAGGGAAGCACTCTGTGATCTCATCCTTTTGCTCCATGTAGATTCCTTGAAGGCCTTGTCTAGACCACAACATTTTCACTATGGGCACCTCCTTCCTACGGTGTGTCTTCCAGTAGCGATTCAGATTCTAAACTACCTCCTGTACTATAAGTTTGGCCATCACTCCAACTCCTTATATGATATTCTATGAGACTCGGTGGGCATAAATCTCTATAGCAAATAGATATGGAAGACTAAATGTGCTGCAAACAGGCATGGTAAAAGTACTAGCCCAAAGGCCACCTCTCTGACTTGCTTAAGCACCTCAAATGGTCTAATGTACCTCAAGCTCCATTTTCTTTGCTTTCTAAATCTCATGCTTTCTTTGGCCAGGAAGACTTTGAAGAAGGCAAGATCTTCAGGTGTGAAGGTAGACTCTTGGCATCTCTGTTATGCCTATGAGCGCCAGTCCTATGCCGCCCGAACCACTGTCGGACAATCTTGACCACCCACTCTGACACCTATAATATCTCTGAGTTCACTAATAATCGTAGTCCACCCTCTAACCAGCACATAGAGGATCTGCATGATCTATCATACAACACGTCGATTGGAGTGATCCCAATGCTTGCCTGATGGCTAATGTTGTAGGAAAGCTCTTTTAGTGGCAACTTAACATCCCCTGATCTACCAAAGTCTGGTATCCATGATTTGAGCACATCCTCCAAAATTTGAATAGTCCTCTTTGACTACTCGTTTATCTAATGATGATAAGTTGTGCTGACTTTGGTTTTAGTACCCATCTCTATCGGAAATGCTCTCAAGAAGGAAGATGTAAATCTAAGATTTCTATCATACACTATCTTCGTTGGGACACCAAGTTGTCTAGTAATCTAGTCCCTGTAAAGCATTTATTGGTGGTTTCTAGATATTTAAAATGTGTGACTCCATCATGACCTGAGTTGATTCCACTCTTTTGGCTTCCAAGTTGAGTCATTTCCGAGTTTTTGAACTATGGTCCAATGTAAAACTTAATGATTTTATCACTCTCACAATAAAAAAGTTTCTTTGTATTCTCTCATGTCCAACTCTGGTTCTTGGTGCAACAACTAATCTACTTCATGAATTCACGGTGTAACACCCCTAATCTGGTTCGCTCACAAACTTGGTTAGAGTTGTTACGATCAAGACGAATCATGCCTAAATCGATTAATTTGTAAGACTCATACTAAAAACAGATTGAAGCAACCCTCAAGACATTTGAAGAATGAAAGACACCGACCAAATGCATAGTCAAACGCTCAATAAGAATGGATGAATAGATGCACACAATAACCTAATAAGAAAATTGCATGACATGGCAAAAAAGCCCAACACCCGGTGAGAGCTAAATACATGTCAGTAGATAAACACAGAAATAAGCACACTAAAAGAAATTGCTATAACCTAGAATCTGCATGTCTCGTTTAGAAACCTAACATCTTGTCTAAGCTGATGATACAAAACTAGTGAGGGAATACATTCATATACATTATAAATACATACAAACATATATCAAAATATACTCCAATGCATAAAGAAACACAACAAGTGGCACACTAAGCACAAGTATTTGTAGCAACTCTCTATCTTTCCATTAATACTGACTCAACTCAGACGAATACTAAGCCTACATATTTAATAGAATAAAATGTCACCAATGAGTGTTACTTTACCCAAAGTAGCTAATATAAATTGGCAAGTAGGAGCTAACTCCTGTGAGTAAGCAACACCACATATAACTCCATGGAAATACTCAAAGGGTATCTACTCAGAGGCCTACTTGCTTGAGCTGGAGAAATGCCTTGCTGATAAGCTATTGAATTGTGCCACTCTCAGTAATACCACTCTCTACAATATCAATCACTAGTCCCACTCTAAGGAATAAATCATCTTAAACCCTCTCCAAACCTCCATATTTCTCTTGACCAATGGCATAAAGGCTGAATATTCTTAAGCAATCGCTTTTGTTGTAATATATGACTCTTTTGTCAATATTACTTAGTTTTATTTTCCTTCTCTTACGTGGGATATAGCGGTAGTTTACTCTATATTTTTACTACATAAAATTTTTTTCGTATAAGTTATTCTAGACTAATGAAAGATACTTTGAAATTTCATAGTTATGAGTTAATTATATTGAGTTTGGCTACTTAATCATGAAGGGGATAAACAATCAAGTTTAAATCCATAGGGATTAGTAGTCAGACAACTAATTACCTTTATTGGATAAATTGGACGTGGTCACATTAGAACTAAATGCATATCCCTATTGGTTTGTCAAATAGTTTTTGAGTTTAATGTGTGAGCTAAAAGTACTTATTTATATGAACAAGTAATTTAAGTGAAAGTCTAGGATTAATTACTGTTCAACAGTCAAGTTTTTCCCTAGGGTGTGAGTTGACCGTTAGAAGTGGATGCATTTGTCCACTTAGATGTCCGTGTCGGAGGACTAGGAGTAGTTTTATCTTTTAAGATTAGAAAGAGGTTGTTACTAGAAAGGCCTAGAGTACATAAGAAGTCAAGGGTGGATGAATTGCATATTTGCAAACTTCCATCCTTAGCCATCATGTTTCTAGCCCTTCTCTATCTCTAGATGCCCTCTCTCACTAGCTTCTCTCTCTTTCCCTTTTTCTTCTTCCTTGGAGTTCGTGTGGGGAAGTTGTTGGTGTGGTATTTTAGGCATATTCATCAAAGACTAGGTTAGTAATCTCAATTAAAATAAGAAAATCACGTAGATATATGCAGCATCATCATATTCCTTGATTGAGTTCATGGTTCGAGATCATTTAACCTTCTTACCTTGATTCCCGCCTATAGGGTCACTTTTAAGACTCAAGTTAGTTTCGACTTTGGACAGTCTCGAACCGAGCTTTCTTTCAATATGTACATTGTACATACCCATTGTAAAACCCCATTTTTGGGTACAGTTTTACCTGATTTTAGTTAGTCTAGTTCAGGCAATTTCGAATTGATTCAAGCGAGCTCGAGCCAAAACAATTTTATAAATATGAGTATGGGCCCAGATGACCGTATGAGCATGTTACAGTGGCAGAGTATACCCGACATGCAGATGATAAGATCATGAGTTATCAATGTATACTGAGGTATACATATTTGTTTGTATATGTTAGCTAGGATTTTAGGCCTAGATTTAGGCCATTGTAGTGTTTAGTATCCGTTTGAGATTTTTTTTTGGGGTATATCATTGCATGCATCATAGGGATTTTGGACTATCAGATTGTGCCCCGTGGGTCTAACTTGATTGCATTTAGGATTTTGAGGCCCATTTAACCTTCTTACCTCGATTCCAACCTATAGAGTCACTTTTATAACTCAAGTCAGTTTTGACTTTTGACAGACTCGATCCGAGCTTTCTGTCCATATGTATATTGCTTATATCTATATGTGGACCCCACTAGGCATTGAGTTGTCGAAGGCTCAGATTGTGCCACGTGGCAAAATCTGAGGCGTCCACTCAACCCTAGCTTCCCATATAGATTTTGAGGTTTTCTCCCATTTTCAGTGTTTTCCATCTTTATTGCCGCCACCACATTGGCTCATCACTGGTGAGACCCTGGCACTCCTTTGGCCACCCATTCAGTATGGCCCTGACCACCTCACGACCGGCTTTCTATTCGTACCACTCACAACCACCAGCGTTGTCACAGTCGCCGTCGGTGACCGTGTTTTCTATAACTGTTCTTCATCGCCACTGCCATAGTTTGGGCCATTTTTTGTCACTGACGAGCCGCCATCGGCCTATCTGACCACCCCGATGGCTTACCCTCGCCGAGACATGCTGTTTGGGATCAACACTGTCCACCGCCGCATCTGCGATCACTGCCAACAATGTCGCCACACACGGCGGCGATCGGCCCCTTTCCCGACCGTTTTTCGGCCAGCCGATAGCCGGACTCCGCCGATCGTCACTACCAGCACCTCCGCCATCCTCCCCTCTTTCGATCCTAACTGGCGACGACCCCAGTTGCATTGCCGTCGGCATTCTCCGGTGATGAGCACTGTTGCCTCCCTATTGAGCCCGTTTACTCGCCTCCTGTGTCTGCGTCCATCTGGCCATGTCCGAGTCCGCTGACCGTGCCCGAGTTCATGTCCATATCATGTCCGCCTAGTCAACCAAGCTCAGTTTTCCAGTTAACCCAGACCGAGTTGGTTCAGTTTGGTTTAGTCCGGTTCAGTTTATTTCAAGATGGTTGAGCTTGTTTTCGGCCGTTTTTCAACTAATTTCGGTAATTCGAGAACTTTTATATTAGTTTAGATGCATATTCACATGATTTAGCATGATTGGATATTATGATTATTTTTATTTATTTATTGTTTTATTTAATTAATATATTTATTTATTTATTTATTACTATTTATTTTTTTATTTACATGTTTATCATATATGATGAATGTTTACATGATTATTTGTCATTATTAACATTATATTTACTTATGAATATTAGTCTTATTTATTTATTTATTTATATTTATTATTTATTTGTATGTTTGCATGTATGTTATTATTTATTTGTATTTAATTATGTATTCTTATATTACATGACTATGATATTATTAATAATGATGATTAATGAGTATTTACTAATTGTTTGTTCATTTATTTATTTATTAATTAAATTATTATATATTTAATTAATTATATATTTACTAACACGAGTATATGTTAATATTTACTCGTATTAACCCGTATATTTATATACTATAATTACGTTATTATTTTATGATTAGAGTATTATTGATGTTCATGTAATTATTGTTTATCTAATTATCTATTAGTGCATTTCTTGGTTTATTTATTTATTTATTACTTATTATTATTATGTCTTGATTTACATGCCACATGTTTAGTTATAGGTTTGTTAGTATTGTTTTCTTTATTAGGATGTATTAATAATATAAGCACACACCACGAGCATGCATCATCTAGTGATGTTAGTATTTTAGTTAGTAGTGGGTTCCGTTGTAGGTTTCGGAGTCCCAGCTCGTTGTAGATAAGTAAATACTCTTGCAGCTTGGACTACAAGTCTGTAGGACTCTCCCTTTCTGCTTGACTCCTTGCGTGTCGAGTTTAATCATGGTTTGTATGTAGGATAACATTAGCGGCATTTTATTGCATCCCTCCGATGTTGGGCTATTTAGCTGTGTGTTTTATGCATGTTTAATAAAACTACAAGAATGAGATCCCTTGTTGATTTTTTAATTGAATCTCTAGAAATGGACGATAGAAGCCTCTTCCCTATGCTTATTATATAAATACATTTATTTTTATGGATTTCACAAATAAGAGAGTGACCAATTTGGAGATATGTATGAATCGCATTAGTACTTTTTCAAACCATGAGGTAGTGTAGTGTATGTTGGTAGTGCGTAATGTAGCACATTTCCAGAATTTGTGGCACTAACTTTAGTGTTCCTTTTGCCACTTAAGTACAGTGGTGGGTGATGTGGAAGATGTGAGGGCGTAAGTGTTGTATATTATGAATATGATTATGAGCTGCGCATGCAAGCCGACACTTGCTTAAGTATATTTGCTTACCACCTGGTATGAGGCATTCTTTATGTTTCATATGTTTTCGTAGGTAATGGAATACCCATTTGCCAGTTTGTATTAGTTATTTAGCAAACCAATAATATTCGTTACTGAAGTTTTTCATATAATATATGTAGGTTTTGCAAATCCTGAATCAACTTTGGTGGGAGGATAGACAAACGTTACACACACTTTAGCTCAACGCTATTATTTACTTTGTTGTTTTTTATTTATATTTTATGTGTTTGATGTATATTTAACAAAGTCTTCCATTTTTATGACACCAAGAAGGTTGTTCGATTTATTTTATCAATCAAGTCTACTGACCAATAACTTTAAACATGATTTGACTCGATCAAATCAATTCGAGCGAGCTTAAGTCAAAACAATTTTATGAATATGAGTATGAGGCCCAGATGGCCATATAAGCATGTTCTTGAGTTGACTATACCTGACACGCATATGATAGTTTTAGTTATGATACAGTAGAGCATGTGTTATCAGTGGATACACGAGGTTTACATATGATTTTTTATGAGTTAGTCAGGATTTTAGGCCCAGATCTAGGTTGTTGCAACGTTTACCATCCATTTGGGATTTTTGGGTGTTTCATTTGCATGTAGTATAGGAATTTTGGATTACTCGATTGTGCTCTTCTGGGCCCATCTTGATTGCGTTTAGGGTTTCAAGGCCCATTTACACTTCCTGGACTGATTCTCACCTATAGAGTCAATTTTAGGACTTGAGTCAGCTTCGACTTCAGATAGTCTTGATCCAAGCTTTCCATCCATATATATATTGCATATACCCAAGGTGGGTCCTACTAGACCATGAGTAGTCAGACGTTTAGATCGGGCCACATGGCAAGATCTGAGCCATCCACATCAGCCCTGGCTTCACCATATTATCTTCTCAAATCTTCCGTGATCTTTCACGATTTCAAAATTTACAACACCCTTTAGCGCCGCCAGCACTTCAGTCTCGCCGCCGGCGAGTTTCTACCTCGCCCCCAGCCACCGGACCGGCACCTTATGACCGCCTCGCGACCAGCTGTCCGGTCATACCACTCACGACCACCGGCACCACCACAGTCGCAGCCGGTAAGGGAGTTTTTGGAGTTAGTCAATGCTGCCGCCGCCAGTGTTTGGGCCATTTTTAGGAGCCATCAAGCCACCTCCGACCAATCCGACCGGGTTGGTTTAGTACTTTTGGTTTGGTTTGGTTCAGCTTGGTTCGGTCCGGTTCAGCCCATTTTCATCCGTTCTTGCACCGTTTTCGGTAATTCAAGAACTTCTATATTTGTTTAGATGCATATTCACATTGTATAGCATGATTGGATATTATGATGATTTTTCTTTATTTATTGTTTTTTATTAATTATTTATTTAGGAGCCATTTTTAGGAGTTTTTGGAGTTAGTCAATGCTGCCGCCGCCAGTGTTTGGGCCATTTTTAGGAGCCATCAAGCCACCTCCGACCAATCCGACCGGGTTGGTTTAGTACTTTTGGTTTGGTTTGGTTCAGCTTGGTTCGGTCCGGTTCAGCCCATTTTCATCCGTTCTTGCACCGTTTTCGGTAATTCAAGAACTTCTATATTTGTTTAGATGCATATTCACATTGTATAGCATGATTGGATATTATGATGATTTTTCTTTATTTATTGTTTTATTTAATTATTTATTTAATTATTTATTTAATTATTTATTCATTATTATTTATTTATTTGTATTAATATGTTTATCATATATGATGAATGTTTACATGATTATTTAATATAATTAATGTTATATTTACTTATGAATATTAGTCTTATTATGCTTATTAAATTGTATATGTATGTATGTATTTATTTATTTGTTTGTTCGTATGTGTATGTTATTATTTATTTGTATTTAGTTAGGCATTATTATATTTTATAACTATAATATTATTATTATTCATAATTAATTAAAATTAAATACTTTTTATTTGTTTATTTATTTATACAATTATTATGTATTTATTTATTTAAATGTTTATATGATTACTAACACGAGTATATATATAATATTTACTCCGGTTTAACCATCTACGTATATAGTATATGTTATTATTATTTTATGATTAGAGTATTGATTGTTTTTATATATTTATCATCTATCTATTTATTCATGATTGTATGCATTTATTTATTTATTATTTGTTATTAGTTATTTTCTTTATTATATCTTGATTTACGTATTGTGTGTTTAGCGGTATGTTTATTTAGTGCATTCTTTTTTTATTAGGATGTATTGATGATATGAGCACACACCACAAGTATGCATCATATATAAACATTAGTATTTTACTTAGTAGTGGGTTTCGATGTTGGCTTCGGAGTCCGAGATTGCCATAGATGTGCAGATACACTTAGAGTTTTGACCACAGGTCCGTAGGACTCTTCACTCTCTACTTGACTCATTGCGTGTCGATTTTAATCGTGTTTTATACGTAGGACGACATCGGCAACGTTTTATTTCATCCTTCCAATGTTGGGCAAATTAGTTCTGTTTTCTTCCCATGTTTAATAAAAGTACAAAGATGAGATCCCTTATTAGTTTTCGAACTAAAGCTCAAGAAATATATGATACAAGCCTCTTTCCTAAGCTTATTATATGAGTATGCGTATTTTTATTGATTTTACAAATAAGAGAGTGAGCGGTATAGAGATATGTATGAATTGCACTAGTAATCCTTCAAACCATGAGGTAGTGGGTGTATGATGGTATTGCGTAATGTAGTGCATTTCTGAAACGCTGTATGTATGTATGAATATGATTAGGAGCCGTGCATGCGAGCCAGCAATTGCTTAAATATGCTTGCTTACCGCTCAGTGTGAGGCAATCTTAAAGTTTCATAAGTCTTCATGGGTAATGGAATACCCATTTGCCAGATTGTATTAGTTATTTGTCGGACCAGTAACATTTGTTAGTGACGGTTTTCATATAATACATGTAGGTCATGAAATCTTGAGTCGACTGTGGTGGGAGGTTAGATCAACGCTACACACGCTTGAGCTTAGCGCAGTTATTTACTTTCTTACTTTTATTTTTGCTCGATGTGTTTTGACGTGTATTAAATATTATCTTCCATTCTCCTAACACCAAGAAGGTTGTTTCGTTCTATTTCATCGATCAAGTCCTACTAACCGACAACTTTAAACATGACTCGACTAGATCATAACATTTCTGATTTGGTTCTTAAGTGAACCGAAATCGGGGTGTTACACCACTAGACCACGAGTTGTTGGACATTCACATCATGCCATGTGGCAATATCTGAGCCATCCATGTCAGCCTTGGCTTCATCATGTTATATTTCTAGAGATTTTTCACGATTTCAGAATTTGTACCCTTTAGCGCTGCCACCACTTTGGCACGCCATCGGTAGGTTTCCACCTCACAACCGGCGAGTTTCCACTTCACCCCCTGGCCACTGGATCAGTACGACTGTGACCACTTCACGACCAACTATCAGTCCGTATCCACGATCACCCCCCATGGCCGCGGTTGCTACCGTTGACGTCGCCGCACCTAGCAGCGATTCTATGTCATTTCAACAGTTTTTCAGCTAGTCAGCGCTCGAACCTTGCCGGTCGTCATTGCCATCATGTTCCCTATCCTCCTCTCCGTCAATCCTGACCGGCGACAGCCCTAGCGGCCCCCGATCTTGCCCGTGTTTGTGTCTGTGACATTCGTATCCACGTATTCATCTGCCTCCCGATCTTGTTCATATACACCCAATAAACCCAACCCACTTTCAAGTTAACCCAGACTGGGTTAGTTCAACCCATTTAGCTCGGTTCGGACCGATTCAACTCTTATTCAAACCATTTTCATTAGTTCTTGCACTGTTTTTGGTAATTCGAGAATCACTATATTAGTTTATGTATATATATTCACATAATTTAGCATGTTTAGATGTTATGACTATTTTTCTTTATTATTTATTTATTATTTATTTATTTATTCATTATTGTTTATTACTATTTTTTTATTTATCTATTTATTGTATATAATGAATGTTTACATGATTATCTGTTATTATTAATATTATATTTACTTATTAATATTAGTCTTATAATGTTTACTAAATTGTATATATATATATTTATTTATTAGTTTATCTATCTATTTGCTTGTTCGGGTGTATGTTATTATTTATTTGTATTTAATTATGTATTCTTGTATTTTATAACTATAATATTATTATTATTCATGATTAATGAGTATTAACTATTTATTTATTTATAAAATTATTAATTATTTAATTATTTTTATGTTTACTATATATATGTACTCATGTTTATTCGTGTATTTATATTTATTAATTTTTTGATTAGAGTATTATTTATGTTCGTGTATTTATTATTTACCGAATTATCTATGTGTGTATTTATTTGTTTATTTATTATTATTATGTCTCAATTTGTGTGCAAAGTGTTTAGTTGTAGCCTTATTAACCCTATTTTCTTTGTTAGGATGCATTGATGATTTGAGCACACACCACGAACATGCATTATATTGAGATATTAGTATTTTACTTATCAGTGGGTTCTGTTGTAGGTCTCAGAGTTCGAGCTCACCATTGATGTGCAGATATGCTTAGATCTTGGATTACAGGTCCGTAGGACTCTCCCTTTCTTCTTGACTTGTTGCGTGTCTAGTTTAACCTTGTTTTAAACGTAAGACGACATCAGCAGCGTTTTGTCGAATCCCTTCGATGTTGGGCAATTTAATCGCGTTTTGTACACATGTTTAATAAAACTATAAGGATGAGATCCTTTTATTGGTTTTTGAACTGAAGATCTAGAAATATATTATACAAGCCTCTTCCCTAAACCTATTATATAAGTACGTGCATTTTTTTATGAAATTCGTGAATAAGAGAATGAGTGGTATGAAGATATATATAGACTGCACTAGTACTCCTTCAAACCCTAAGGTAGTGCAGTGCATGAGGGTACTACGTAACACAACACATTTTCAAAATTTGTAGCACTAATTTAATTGTTGCTTTTGCTACTCGAGTATCGTGGCAGGGTGAAATATTGATGATGTGAGGCGTAAGCGTTGTATGTATGAATATGAACATTAGCCGTGTATGCGAGCCGACACTTGTTTAAGTATGTTTGCTTACTGCCCTGTGTGAGGCAATCTTGAAGTTTTATAAGTTTTTGTGGGTAACGGATTACCCATTTGCCAGATTATATTAATTATTTTTCTGACCAGTAACACTCATTACTGATATTTTTCATACAATATATATAGGTTTTGTAAATCCTAAGTAGACTTTGGTGGAAGGACGGATAAATGGTACACACACTTGAGCTCAATGCATTTATTTCTTTTCTTACTTTTACTTATATTTAATGTGTATTTAACAATGTCTTACATTCTCATGACACCAAACAAGTTGTTTTAATGTATTTTATCAATCGAGTCCAACCGAAGAACAATTTTAAACATGATTTGACTCGATTGTAACATTTTTGATTCAGTTCTTAGGTGAACCAAAATTGGGGTGTTAAAAACTAGTTAGCCACATAAGTAGAATTTAACTAAGTGTGAAGGATAGGTAACCAAGTTAAATAGATTATTTTATTTATGTTAAGTAAATTGTTATACATATTTATGTTAATGATTAATGTCCATTTAAGTTATCCATAATCAAAGATTAATCAAATTTCATCATGTTTTAATGATTGAGTTTACTTTTATTTTCTTATTTATTGTTTCCTATATATGTAAGTAGTGGACTAAATACCTTTTAAGATATTAAGCACACATGTTTGCATGTATGTAGGTACTAGAACAATGGAACAATGGGACAAAAGCTTTCAGCATTAGTTCTATTTTTTATATTATTATTCTTTGATTTAATATGTTTTATCTAGTGAACCTTTGCTGAGATTAGTATTATATTAGCAGCATATTTTATAGACGTAAAGACTTATGTATTAGTGACTATGTTGGAAAGTGATCAGTCAACTTATTAGTATTTCTACTTGTTTGTATTCTGATATATGTTATAATTCTTGAATTATATGTCTTTAAATATATGTATCTTGAGTCAAGTTATGTATGTGTGATTAGGAGATGACACATGTAATGATTTTAATAGGATTTCTACATTTTAGAATTGAGGTTGTTACATTAAGTATGGTACCACAAATCTAGACATGTGCTATACACAACAATATTCGTTAGTACTTGTGTACTTTGCAACTCTCAGGTGTGAGAAAGCTCAAGACATGAGATGTCAGGATTCCCGGGGGTATGGATTGGTCCACTCACCAATCCAATGCCCTCTATGAGCTGCATATTTGCACTCTCATACATGATCAAACCACCAAATCTTGGCTCAAAGCAATCTAATGAAAACTACATATGAGGCGGGTTATTAGTCATGAAAGTAAAAGCACATTTAGATGACCTGTGTTAATTGGATCCAACAAAACATCCACTTAACATGTTCTATAATTTAGAACTCAAAATAGTGATAGAGTGTAACAATATATTTGAAAAGTGAGTTCTAACATTCCTCATGTCCAAGTTCTAAGCATGTCGTCTCGTCTGTAATGAGTTTGTACTCCGAAACCTATATTGGAATGGAGTCTAACAACTTTATATGATGGATGGTTGGGTTTATGTGCTTACATCAATAAATAAACATCTCAAACAAGAAGAAATATTAAATAAATAAATGAATAAACACTTACAAAGATATATAACACTCGAGCATGTAAAACACTAAATAAAGAAGCAAATGAATAAGTAAATAAATATACAAGTGGAAGAATAATAAATAACAATAATAAATATGTACACAACTAATATAGGTAAGCATGCACAACAGTAAATAAATGAATAAATAATAAATAAATAACGAAACATGAGTAACAATATGTGAATAATAAATAAATAAATAAATAACAAAAATGAATGACAATTAGGGGGTGCCTATCAGTCAGGTTTGGTCAGTTAATGTCTAAACCAAACCCCATAATTTAAGCAAAACTTATAAAGCACAACCGATTATTTACCATTTAACTTTCTTCCTTCAATACCGAACCTAACCATTTATATTTAAGGCAAAGCCAAACCCAACCATTTATGTTTAAAAGTACATTTAATCATTCCAACTATACTCTTAGAGAAAGTTATTTAAATATATAATAATAATAATAATAATAATACGCTTTAAAAAGTGATGTTAAGTAAAAATAATAATATAAAATAGATACTTGGTAATTTTATTAATAAATATTAATTTTAAAAGTTAATAAAGTTTTAGTTTTTTAAGAATTGGGCATTGGGTACCGGGTGCCCATCACTTTCCCAAAGCTAACCTGACCATTTATAACTGGGTACCAAACTTTCCTACAGCAAAACCTATTATTAATACTTATAACCTTGCCATTAGTATTCAGTTGGGATGGGTACTCAATTTAACCATACCGATAGGAATCCTAATGACAATAAATGCACAAACAAATAAATAATAATGAATATGGCTAATAATGTTAATACATAAATGAATAAAAATTAAATAAATATCTAATTTTGCATCAGTCAGTCAATCACAGGTGTGGGTAGGCGGGCAGGAAGAGTTTAGCTGCTAGTTGGCCTGAAGAAAGCTGGAAAGTAGAGGGTTGGCCGTAGAGAAGTGGGAGTCGCGGATGCGAATGCGGTGGCAACAACGATTGGTGCTGAGCTCAAATGATTGATGGCAAGAAAGGAAGTCTACACATAACCCAAATAAATAAAAGGGAACGACTTTGTTAAACTAAGCAATTAAGATACATTGCAAATCCTTAACAACTGATTTAACAAATAAAATATCTAAATAACACAATGAAATTCATTGCCATTAAATAGTTCATTACAAGAATAAAGAAAGAAAGAAAGAAAAGATTTAAGAAAAACATGTAGACAAAGCATCCCTCCTTCGATCCAATCTCCACTCTAGCTTGCTTTTTGAAGAAGTTTTCAACTGCCAAAAGATTAATTAGGTCATGCCTCAGCTCGTATTTATAGATGTCCTCAACAATTAGAAGCTGGGCTCACCATAATTAGCATGCAGGAATCAGGAATCTGATTATGTGTAATTTGTAAAACCCCAACTTTGGGTAAGGGTTTTACCCGCTTGTAGTTTGCCCGGTTTGGACTAGTCTCGAGTTAGAGGGAACTCGAGCCAGAACAATGTTAAGAATATGAGTATGAGGCCCAGATGCCATATGAGCATGTTATGGAGGCTAAGTATACGCGACAAGCATATGATAGTTTCAATTATGTTACTATAGAGAATGAGTTATCAGTGTATACATGAGGTATACATATAATTTTTATGAGTTAGCCAGGATTTTAGGCCTAGATCTATACTGTTGTAGCATTTAGTACCCATTTGGGATTTTCAGGGTATCTCATTGCATGCATCACAGGGATGTCGGACCATCAGATTGTGCCGCGTGGGCCTAGCTATATTGCATTTATGATTTTGAGGCTCATTTACCCTTCTTGCCTCGATTCAGGCATATAAAGTCAATTTTGGGACTCAAGTCAATTTCAACTTTGGACGGTCTCGATCCAAGCTTTTCAGTGCATTTGTATATTGCATATACCCATAAGTGGGTCCCACTAGACCACGAGTTGTCAGACGTTCAGATTGTGCCATGTGGCAAGATTTGAGCCGTCCATGTCATCCCTAGCATTCTCCCTTTGATTTTACAATAACTTTCTGACATTTTTCAGAACTACGCACTGATCAACCATCTAATCCGTGTTCAAAGGTAATCTTGCTCATCCTCATTGTGTTCATGCCTGTTGTATGGTGAAGAGTAACCAACAATACTGTTGGGATAGACATACCCTAGTGGAAGAGGGGGAGGCGATGAAATATCAATGAGATTGCAGATCCACCCCGTGGGCCTAGCTTGATTGCGCTTCAGGTTTCGAGGCCCATTTATTGGCTATTCCATAGGCTGGCTGGCCACCTATGGCGGAGTCGAATCATGATGATCTTTAGAGACATGTCCATGGACTTACCCATATATTTGAACCACCCAGTATCCTATACAGAGTTTCATTACCTCATTGTGATTCAGACGGAGATCCTTACACCACTACAGATAGAGACATGATGTCACACTATGTGAGGATGAGACAATTCTTAGTTAGATTTGTTCAGCAGTGTGGCTAGTTTTTCATGAGATATCCATTAACTTGTCATGCGACCAAAGATGTCAGATAGAGTCGAGCCTTTACCCAAGTATTTTCACACTCGCCCTTCTATAAATATTAATCATACTATCTATTTTTCACATGGTTGAGTTAAGCAGACATTGACTAGCACACATGCCACAAACCAGATGTAGACTCCACCATGCTATGCAGAGTATGCTTTATACTCCTTGAGACATGTTGTACATGTACAAGTGTTCTCTCCATCTTCCATCACAGAGAGTTCGTTCAGTAGTAGTTAGTGGCTGTATAGATAATTACGAGAGTCATAGTATGCAGTAGAGTCATAGTAGCTATCTTTGTCCATTATGGAACAGAGCGAGATAATTGATTTAGGATTGAGTTATCTAGGACCTGGTGAGTAGTCTAGTTCCTCTTACAGGGACATCTGAGTGTTTGATATAGATTGGTGACATGGAGCTGTACAACTCATTAGCGTTTACTTTCATTTGGTACTAGAGTCCACTATATGCTAGCAAGACTCATAGGATACCTTAGTATAGCCGTAAGACCTGGAGCAAAGTGCCCTAAGGGTACACGTAGTTGACCTGTCACATTGATGAAGATCAGGAAGATATGCGTAGATGCTAGGCCGCATACCTCACACCGACATAGTTCTTTTCGGATGTAGCCCAGACTAGTACCTTGCAGTGCTTTAGAGTACATGCTTGACCACCTAGTAGACCCTTAGGGGTGAACTTAGGTTTTTCCCGCTGAGGTTATTGCATTCAATCCAAATAGTTTGCAGTGACCTTAGGAGCTAGTCCAACGATACGATTCAAGCATGTATGTTCAGTCTAGTCAGATGATTCCAGCATGTATGACATGTTTCTCCAGATGATTTGATCACATATAGTCTGTCCAACCAGAATATTAATGAGCTAGCAAGCTTCATTAGTGTTCAAAGTTCCAGCATCATGCTGGTCTGTTTGGGTTGCGTGTAGCTAGCTTTGGAGGGAGAGCTACCAGTTTAATAACGAGATGACATCTTCACTTGAGTCCTCTGATTGCAGTTAATGTGAGAAATTCTGAGGACTTAATTTTTACAAGGAGGAGAGGCTATAAAACCCCAACTTCGGGTAAGGGTTTTAACCGCTTGTTGTTTGCCCTGTTCGGACCAGTCTTGACTCGGTTTGAGTGAGATCAAGACACTAACCATGTTAAGTTATAGGATTGAGTACGTGCGACATGCATATAATAGTTTTAGTTATGATACTGTAGAGAAGGAGTTATCAGTGTATACACGAAGTATACATATGATTTTTATTGGTTAGCTAGGATTTTAGGCCTAGATCTATGTCGTTGTAGCATTTAGTACCCATTTAGGATTTTCAAGGTATCTCATTGCATGCATCACAGGGATTTGGACCATTAGATTGTGCCGCGTGGGCCCATCTCTATTGCATTTACAGTTTTAAGGCCCATTTACCCTTCTTGGGTCGATTCACGCATATAGTCTCAATTTTAGCACTTGAGTCAGCTTCGACTTTGGACGGTCTCAATTAGTTCTTTCCGTCCATTTGTATGTTGCATATACCCATAAGTGTTCCACTAGACCACGAGTTGTCGGACATTCACATCATGCCACCGTGGCAAGATCTGAGCCATCCACATCATCCCTAGCATTTCCCCCTTTATTTTACAATAACTTTCTCACATTTTCAGAACTACGCACTGATCAACCATCTAATCCGTGGTCAAAGGTAATCTCTCATCCTCATTGTGTTCATGCCTTTGTATGGTGAAGAGTAACCAACAATACTATTGGGACAGACATACCCTAATGGAAGAGGGGGAGGCTATGAAATATCAATGAGATTGTAGATCCACCCCCGTGGGCCCTAGGTTGATTGCGTGTTCGGGTTTCGAGGCCCATTTAACCTTCTTGCCTTGACTCCCACAGTAACGACCCAGCCTAAAGTGCAACAGTAATGGGTTTAAGTTATTTCTTTAAAAGTGGTTAACTAAGTTAAAGATCTATAGTCCATTCCCACTTATAAATAGGGTCTTTACTCGGTAGGTATTAGATGTTGGACTAAGTTGAGGGATCTCACAATCCACCGACTTTAGGAAATTTTGTCCCCGAAATTCCTACACACAGCCTTCGTTGCTAGCCTCAGCAAACGTCCTTCTCTGGCCCGTGACCGACAGCCTTAGCCAATGTCCGTAGTCCAGTCCACCATCTGAATTGGAACTAGGTTGCTCTGATACCATTTCTAATGACGTAGCCCAAAGTGCAACATAATGGGCCTAAGTCATTTCTTTAAAAGTGGTTAACCAAGTTAAAGATCTATAGTCAATTCCCACTTATAAACAGGATCTCACAACCACTTATAGAGTTAAATTTAGGACTCAAGTTAGTTTTGACATCGGATGGTCTCGATCCGAGCTTTCTATTCGTATGTATATTGAATATACCCATAGGTGGGTCCCACTAGACCACGTGGTGTGCGACATTTAGTTCGTGCCACATGGCAAGATCTGAGCCGTCCACATCATCCCTACCATTCTCTCTTTAATTTTACTATAACTTTCCCATGTTTTTCCAAACTATGTACCCACAGTGCCGCGGCAACATTGGCTCACTGCCGGCGTGAACCCAGCCCAGGGTGGTTGGATTGGTGGGTGGTAGTTGGCCAGCGCCATACTCGAACTTCTGCGGTGACAGAGGAAGTGGGTTGTAAAAACTCCGTCACCGACGGTGACTGCGGCGGTACTGGTGGTCGTGAGATGTACGACTAGAAAGCCGGCTACAAGGCAGTCATGTGGGTGCCAATCCAATGGTCGGGGCGAGGCGGAAACTCCCGCCGGTGAGCTGAAATGGTGGCGGCGCTAAAAGTGAAGAACTCTAAAAATGGTATAAAAAACAATTGGAAATCGTTGTGTGAAGCTATAAGGCTGAGTGGATGGCTCCGATCATGCCATGTGGCACGATCCAGACGTCCGAATACTCGTAACCTAATGGGGCCCTCCTATTGGTATATGTAATATCTATATGGACGGAAAGCTCAGATCGAGTCCATCTAAAGTCAAAACGGACTCTAATCTTGAAAATGACCTCTATAGGTGGTAATATAGGCAAGAAGGGCAAATGAGCCTCGAAACCTTACACGCAATTGAGCTGGGCCATGAGGTCGCAACGTCCTAGATATAAACGATGCAACGTCCTAGATATAAACGATGCAACACCCTGAAAATCCCAAACAGATACTAAACGATGCAACGTCCTAGATATAAATCCTGGCTAAGTCATAAAAATCATATGTATACCTTGTGTATACACTGATAACTTTTTATATACATTATCATAATTCAAACTATCATATGCATGTTGGGTATACTCAGCCTCCATAGCATGCTTATATGTTAATTTGGGCCCCATACTCATATTCTAAACATTAGCCTAGTTTGAGCTCACTCGAACTAATTCAATACTAACCCGAACAGGAAAAAAGTAAAATCAGGTAAAACCCTAACCAAAAATAGGGTTTTACACAATAGCTATTCATTTTAAATTGATATCCCCTACATGATGTTAGATTACAAACTTTCAGTTCAAAGCTCAAGAAAATTGAATGAAGCAGTCATCTAGGATAACAAGCACGAAGACAATCATACTAGATTTTGCTGGAACTTTACCATACCTTACATCAAGTGTCCATCATTAAAACAAAATATTTTAACTTTATTTTTTAATATTGATACATTAAGAACAAAAGAACCAAAACGACATCTAAACAAATGTTAGAACATATTTGTTCACGAGAAAGTGCATTTTCCTTAGCTAATTTCAAAAACAAATAATATGCAATGTAGAATAGCTCCAAATAGAATTAATGTTGATGCATGTAAAATTCAAAGGAGGTGCTAAATAAAACATAACCACAACAATCAAGAAGAAATTAATACCTTAAATATTAGGAAGGGGAACAGATGTAATGTTAGCACTTGCTACAACAAAGTCGTTAATGACCCAGTCCAAAGTGCAAATAATGGGCTAAGTTATCTCTTTAAAAGTGGTTAATAAAGTTAAAGATCTATAATTCATTCCTACTTATAAATAGGATCTTACCCCAGTATAAATTAGATGTGGGATTACGTTGAGGGATCTCACAATCCACCCACCTTTGGAAATTTCGTTTCCAAAATTCGTACACTTAGCCCATTGCTAGCCCTAGCTCATGACCTTCTTTAGCCAATGACCGGCAGCCTAGCCAATGTCCTCAATCCAGCCAGCCCACCATCTAGCACGGAACCAAGAGACTCTGATACCATATGTAACGACCAACTTGTTCCGAGCCACGAGCTCAAGTGTTATAATATAAACTAAGTATCTCGTAAAATAATTTTCTATTAATTTATCAATATCATAAATAAATCCATGACGTAAAGAATTAGTTAAAATTCAAATTCTAAGTCATGCCATTGAGTAAAATATACAATCACAAATGCCCGGAAGCAACTAAGACCACATGAAACAAACCAAAATCCCACTGCCATGCAAACAACCTATAAGTATAATAACAAATAGAAAAAGTCAATAGTCTAATAACAAAAGTCCTCCAACTATTTAACTTTAGCCATCCTTCCGTGCTCACACCTGTGAAGGCAATTCCACATTAGTGATAAACACACTAAGTCATATAATTACAAGAAATAAATTAATATATTCCACAACATCTATAAAACCCCATTTTTGGGTTAGGGTTTTACCTGATTTTAGTTTTGTCAAGTTCGGACAATTTCAAATTGATTTAAGCGAGCTCAAGCTAAAACAATTTTATGAATATGAGCATGAGGCCCAGATGGCCATATGAGCATGTTGTTGATATTGAGTCCACCAGACATGCATATGATAGTTTTAGTTATAATACAGTAAACCATGAGTTATCAGTATACACGCTAGGTATACATGCAATTTTTATGAGTTAGTGAGGATTTTAGGCCAAAATCTAGGTCGATGCCGTTTTGAGTATCCGTTTGGGATTTTCTACGTATTTCATTTCCAAGTAGCATAGGAATTTTAGATCACTAGATTGTGCCCCTGTGGACCTAGCTTAATTCATTTTAGGGTTCGAGACTAATTTAGCATTTTTACCTTGATTCCCGCCTATAGGGTCACATTTAGGACTATAGTCAGTTTTGACTGTGCGCAGTCTTAATCCGAGCTTTCCGTCCATATGTATATTGCATATACCCATAGGTGGGCCCCACTAGGAAATGAGTTGTTGGAGGTCTAGATCATGCCACGTGGCAAGATTTGGGCCATCCACTCAACCCTAGTCTTCCACCCAACGGATTTCTCATGATTTTCAGACTTTTACACTCATAACCGCCGCGACCACTTCGACTCACCGCCGACTGAGACCACGGTCACTCCTCCAGCCACCCATTCGGTACAGTCATGACCGCCTCGCAGCCAACTTCCCATTCATACCACTCACGACCGCCAGTGCGCCGATGGCGACTGAATATTCTATCACTGTTCATCATCGTCACCGCCACTGTTTGAGCTGTTTTTGGCGACGATGGACGAGCCACCATCAGTCGATCTAACTACTCCGATGGCTTCTCACAAAGATCTACATTTTCAGACAACCCACGACAATATCCACGTGCTCGCGATCGTCACACCTTCGGCGACACCGCCACTTTCTAGCCATTTTCAGGCCAATCAACAATTGAACTCCTCTGACCGTAACCACCATCATGGTCCGCCTGTACCTCCTCTGTTCGATCGCAACAAACGGCAACCTTCACCGCACTGCTGCGACGTTCTCCAGCGATGGGCACCACCACCCCCTTTGTCTTGGTCCTGTGTGCTCACCTGCCCGCCGTTCGCATGTTACCCACTTGACGTGTCCGCGCACCGCATCACGTCTTCACCATGCTACCGTGTCCACCATGATCATGCCCGAGTTTGCTAGTCACGAGCCCATGTCCGAGTCCACCCATTCTATTTGGGTCTGCCTAGCCAACCCAACCCATTTTCTAGCCTGGGTTGGTTCAGTCACATTCATGTTTGGTCTGGTTCAGCTTGGTTCGGTTCGGTTTCAGCCCATTTTCATCCGTTCTTGCACCATTTTCGGTAATTCGAAAACTTCTTATATTAGTTTAGATGCATATTCACATTGATTTAGCATGATTTGATGTTATGATGATTTTTTTATTTATTTAATTATTTTATTTATTTATTTATTTATTCATTATTATTTATTTATTTATTATTTATATGTTTATCGTATATGATGAATGTTTACATAATTATTTGTTATTATTAATATTATATTTACTTATTAATATTAGTCTTATTATGTTTATTAAATGATGTATATATATATATTTATTATATTTGTATTGTTTGTGTGTATGTTATTATTTATTTGTATTTAATTATGTATTCTTATAATGATGATTATGATATTATTAATTATTCATGATTAATGAAAATTAAATATTTATTTATTTATTTATTTATTTATATAATGATTATGTATTTATTTATTTAATTGTTTATATGATTACTAACACGAGTATATATGATATTTACTCGTGTTTAGCCATTTATTTATATAGTATAATTATATTATTATTTTATGATTAGAGTATTATTTATGTTTATGTATTTATTATTTATCTATTTATCCATGATTGTATGTATTTATTTATTTATTATTATTATTAGTTATTCTCTTTATTATGTCTCGATTTACGTGTTATGTGTTTAGTGGTATGTTTATTTAGTATTGTTTTTTATTAGGATGTATTGATGATATGAGCACACACCACGAGCATGCATCATATAGAGATGTTAGTATTTTACTTAGTAGTGGGTTCCGATGTAGGTTTCAGAGTCCGAGCTCGCCGTAGATGTGCAGATATGCTTGGAGCTTGGACCACAGGTCCGTAGGACTCTCTCTCTCTGCTTGACTCCTTGCGTGTAGAGTTTAATCGTGTTTTATACGTAGGACGACATCGGCGGAGTTTTATCGGATCCCTCCGATGTCGGGCCATTTAGCCGTGTTTTCTACGCATGTTTAATAAAACTACAAGGATGAGATCCCTTGTTGGTTTTCGAACTGAAGCTCTAGAAATTTATAATATAAGCCTCTTTCCTAAGCCTATTATATAAGTACGCGCATTTTTATGGATTTCACGAATAAGAGAGTGAGCGGTATGGAGATATGTATGAATCGCACTAGTACTCCTTCAAACCATGAGGTAGTGCGGTGTATGATGGTACTGCGTAATGCAGCACATTTCTGGAATATGTGGCACTAACTTAACTGTTCTTTTTGCCACTCGAGTACCGTGGCGGGTGATATGGAAGGTGTGAGGGCGTAAGCGCTGTATGTATGTATGAATATGATTATGAGCCATGCATGCGAGCTGGCAATTGCTTAAGTATGTTTGCTTACCACCCAGTGTGAGGCAATCTTGAAGTTTCATAAGTTTTCGTGGGTAATGGAATACCCATTTGCCAGATTGTATTAGTTATTTTTCGGACCAGTAACATTCGTTACTGACGGTTTTCATATAATATATGTAGGTCATGCAAATCCTGAGTCGACTTTGGTGGGAGGACAGATAAACGCTACACACACTTGAGCTCAATGCATTTATTTACTTTCTTACATTTATTTATATTTGATGTGTTTTGATGCTTATTTGACAATGTCTTCCATTCTCATGACACCAAGAAGGTTGTTTCGATCTATTTTATCGATCGAGTCGTACCGACCGACAACTTTAAACATGACTCGACTCGATCGTAACATTTCTGATTCGGTTCTTAGGTGAACCGAAATTGGGGTGTTACAAATTGGTATCAGAGCCATGTCTTGGTCAATTGAGATGGAAGACTTTTGTTTTGAGCCAAGTGTGTGGAGCTGTCCTTAGCCAAGTCGACAGGTATTTCCTTTGGTATTTTCTTAGGATTTCAGATGGTTGGTCAGTAAGACCTGAGCAGTGCAGGTTTAGGTGTTTGAATTATAGAAATTATGAGATGGATATGAGATCATGATTTCAGTAGATGCCAGTATGGATCTCACAGGATGTCATGATAAGCTTAGAGACACGCCTTTCCTTTTATCGTGCTAGAGATTTGGACTGACTTAAGAGTGTCCACATGCTTAGTTAGCTAAGGTTGAGTTGGATAGTGACCAGGAGTATTTAGAACTTTGGCGACCACATTGCAGCACTTGCCCATCTTTCGCATGTCACCACATCAGTCCTTCCTTGGGACATAGTGCACATTGTGAGACAGAGTCATCAGAGATGACACCAGTAGGGAGCTTGGAGTATGGAGATACTCAGATAGTTTTGTCGACATATGAGCGTGGACCATTGAGTGCTTTAAACAGATCCATTAGGCATAGTTTGAGGTCTACATTAGGGAACATAGACCTTCAGACAAATCCTTGTGGATGAAGGATGTGGTTATGACAGTGGAGCCACTAAGGTACTTGGAGCACAGATGAAAGTTTGGATAGATGACTTGAGATGGACCACTTCGAGGAGATAGCAGTGGATGAGGATGAGTAGCGAGGTGGATCTATAGTCCCATGGACACTTCATCGCCTTCCCCCTCTTCCACTAGTGTATGTCTGTCTCCAACAGTATTGTTGGCCACTCTTCAGTAGACAGAGACATGAACACAATGTGGATAAGTGAGACTACCTTTGACCACAGATTTAGATAGTTGACTGGATTTCACTCGATCTGCCAAGGCAAGATCAGTGATTGCTATTAAGAACCAAATAGTGCTTATGGGAACAGCCACACCAGATTTTAGGAGATACGTGTAGGCTCAGCATTGGATCACCATTGTACGTGTCACCACTATGATCCAGACCCCTCCGGATCAGACACGCATGGTTGGATAACTTGAGCTGAGTTGATAGCGGCTACCTCTGGGAAGATAGCCACATGGAGATAAACATGCCAGAGATAGGAATGAGTTCACGACATACATGATCAGGATCAGATCTGCAGCACTTGGATAGCACAACCACCGTCCGAGTAGCACAACCACCAGTTGCACAAGCGTAGCACAACCACCGTCTGAGTTGCACAACAACCGTCTGAGTAGCACAACCGCCGTCCGAGTTGCACAACCACCATCCCAATAGCACAACCACTGTCCGAGATAGCACAACCACCGTCCTGAGTTGCACAACCACCATCCAAGTTGCACAACCACCGACTGTGATACACTACCACCGACCGAATGCTCACTACTGCCGTCCGTGATGCACTACCATTGTCCATATATTGTACTACAACCGATCGAGTGGAGCAATTATTGTGGAAGTATCGGCCAAGTAGTTACCTCACCCTACAGGAGGACAACTACTTGAGGATGCTCTTAGCCTTGTACAGAGACCACATGTCAAAACATTGAGAGCAGAGTTGGATCAGAGATTGAGGACAAGATATAGCTACAGGAACATCATTCAGGCAGAGGAAAGTTAGGCGCAGTAGAATTATTTGGATGTGATGGTACATGATTGACTTCACTAGCCATCTTGCATACCATCTCCTTGACCTGACATTCTTGGGTCAGATGTGTATTGCAAGATAGTGTAAGTGATAGTCTTATAGGTATCATTAGACAACGTTAATGACAGTCATCAAATGGATGTGTATGGACAGAGTTAGAGAACATGATAGTATGATATCCAGATGAGATGACCATAGTGGTCAGATTGTTCAGTCAGCGTAACAGCATACATGTGACCCACAACCAGGGTTCCATAGATCAGATGGTTAGCAAATGATCAGATATGCGGTTTAACTCATTTAGAGTTTAGCCTAGCCAGAGAGAGATATTCGACTCGTATTAGAATTTTGGCATAGATGATGGGTTTAGTGAGGGAGCGTCCATTAGGGAAACATTGTTTTCCTTGTGCTTCGCCAGCACGATTAGGTTCTTACCTTGAGCCATAAGATTTAGCCTTTGCCCCGAGTATAGGAGGTACCTTCGTGGTACTATTTAGGACTTACAGTGCAAGTAGCCAATGAGCAGACCAGTCTGGAGGAGACAACTTCACCCCAGCTTGGGACCGATGCAGATAAGGACTTCAGTCAGACCAGATCATGCTAACCAGATAGAGGGACACCAGTGTATGCTCATCTTAACTGATAACTTTGCTTGAGAGTCTACCACAGCGGTAGTAGTCATGTGAGTCAAGATTAGTGCTACAAATCGGTACGGGACGGCAGGTCACACACCACTGAAGAACGGATGAGACATGTGTCAAACCTCACTATGAGTCCCCATAGACTTGAGGAGAGATAGTGGTTCTTTAGGTCGTTTGAACCCCATCCGTTTAGAAGTGCGTGACTAGTATGGTATCGAGAAACACATGCCTACTGTTAGTTGATTAAACTAGAGCCACTTAGGAGCCGTCTCTTAGACTCGTCATTGATTGGCTATTCCATAGGCTGGCCACCTATGGCAGAGTCCAATCATGATGATCTTAGAGACATGTCCATGGACCTACCTCATATTTTTGAGCCACCCAATATCCTATATGGAGTTTTTCCATTACCCTTATGACTCGGACAGAGACCCTCATTACATACCTAGTAGGATTTTCTTAGCTTTGTGTACTCTCCTATCACCCCTGATGTCAGACTATATGAGGATGAGACACTTCATAGTTAGAGTCGTAGAGCAGTGTGACCAGTTTTCATGAGAGATCCATTCACTTGGCATGTGACCAGAGATATTAGACAGAACTGAGCCTCTACCCGAGTATGTTCACACTCACCTTTCTAGATATATTAGTCATACTATCTATTTTTCTAGATGGTTGAGATGAGCAGACATTGACCAGCGCACCTACCATAGATCAGATGCAGACTCCACAGTTCCATGCAGAGTATGCTTTCATACTCCTTGAGACACGTTGTACATGTACAGGTGTTCTCGCCTTCATTCCATCACAGAGAGCCTCTTCAGCAGTAGTTAGTGGTTTTATAGATAGTTACGAGAGCCATAGCACATAGTAGAGTCATAGCAGCTATCCTTGTTCCATTATGGAACAGAGTGAGATATTTGATTTAGGACCAAGTTAGCTAAGACCTGGTGAGCAGTCCTAGTTCCTCTTATAGGGACACCTGAGTGTTTGACCTAGACTGGTGATAGTGAGCCATACAGATCCATTAGCATATACCTTTACTTAGTACTAGAGTCCACCATATGCTAGTAAGACTCATAGGACACCCTAGTATAGTCATAGAACTTAGAGTAGAGTGCCTTGAGGGTACACTTAGTTGACCTATCACATTGATGAGGATCAAAGAGACATGGGTAGATGTTAGGCCGCATACCTCGCACCGATATAGTTTTTCCTGATGTAGTTCAGACTAGTACCCTGCAGTACTCTAGAGTACTTGCTCGACTGCCCAGTAGACCCTTAGGGGTGAGCTTAGGGTTTTCCCGCCGAGGTCATTGCATTTCAGTCTCCATAGTTTGCAGTGACCCTAGGAGTTAGTCCAGCGAGACTGATTCGAGCATGTATGGTCAGTGCAGACATATGATTCTACGCATGTATGACATGTTTTGCCAGATGATTCGAGCATGTGTAGTCTGTCCAGCCTAGATTAGTAAGGAGCTAGTGAGCTTCATCAGTGTTCAGAGATTCCAGCTTCATGTTGGTACGTTTGGACCATGTGCAACTAGCTTTTGAGGGAGAGCTACCAGTTTGCCAACGAGATGACATCTTCAGTTGAGTCCTTTAATAGCAGTTGATGTGAGAAATTCTGAGGACAGAATTTTTATAAGGAGGAGAGGTTGTAAAACCCCATTTTTGGGTTAGGGTTTTACCCGATTTTCAGTTTTGTTCAGTTCGGACAGTTTCAAATCGATTTGAGCGAGCTCGAGTCTAGAACAGTTTTATGAATATAATATGAGTATGAGGCCCAGATGGCCATATGAGCATGTTGTTGATGTTGAGTCCACCTGACATGCATATGATAGTTTTAGTTATGATACAGTAGACCATGAGTTATCAGTGTATATGCTGAGGTATACATATGATTTTTATGTTAGTCAAGATTTTAGGCCTAAATCTAGGCCGTTGCAGCGTTTAGTATCCATTTGGGATTTTCTAGGGTATTTCATTTGCATGCAGCATAGGAATTTTAGATCACTAGATTGTGCCCCTGTGGGCCCAGCTTGATTGAGCTCAGAGTTCAAGGCTCATTTTAGCTTCCTGATTCCCGCCTATAGTAGTCACATTTAGGACTTGAGTCACTTTTGACTTTGGACGGTCTCGATCTGAGCTTTCCGTCCATATGTATATTGCATATACTCGTAGGTGGGCCCCACTAGGCAATGAGTTGTTAGAGTTCCAGATCATGCCACGTGGCAAGATCTAGGCCATCCACTGAACCCTATCTTCCACTTAACGGATTTTTCATGATTTTCAAACTTTTACACCATTACCGTTGCCACCACTTTGGCTCGCCGCCGACTAGACCCTAGTCTTCCTCTTGCCACCGATTCACTACAAGTCATGACCGCCTCGCGGCCAGCTTCCCATTCATACCACACACGACCACCAGCGCCACCTCGTGAATTTTCTATCACTATTCATCATCGTCACCGCCACCGTTTGGGTTGTTTTCTGGCATTGGCAAGCCACCATCGACCGATCCAACCACTCCGATGGCTTCCTCTCACAGAGATCTACATTTTCAGACAACCCATGATGACATCCACGGCTGTGATAGCTGCACCTGGTGGCGACACCACCAATTTCTAGCTATTTTCTGGCCAGTCGATGACCGGACTCCTCTGACCGTCACCACCATCACTTTCCCCATCCTCCCTTCTTTCGATCGTGACCGACAGCAACCTCCACTGTGCTACCGTCGACATTCTCTCGCGACGGGCACTGCCACCCCCTTGGTCGGCCCATTTACCCACCTGCCGGCGACCACATCTGCCAGCTGCAACCGCGTCTGCCAAGAATTGACCGTGTCTGCCGGCTAGCCCAAGTCTGCCAGCCACCAGCCCATGTCCAAGTCCGTTCATCCTATTCAGGTCAGCCTAGCCAGCCCAACCCGTTTTCTAGCCCTGGTTGGTTCATTCAATTCAGTTTGCCTTGGTTTAGCTTGGTTTGCTCCGGTTCAGCGCGTTTCATAGTTTCTCGACTGTTTTCGGTTATACGAAAACACCCTTACATTACTATATGTACATATTCACATCGTTTAGCATGTTTGGAAGTTATGAGTATATTTATTTATTTATTAATTATTTTATTTATTTATTTATTTATTTATACATGATTATTAATTTCTTATTATTTATATATTGGTTGACTATGATGAATGTTTACATGATTATTTGTTATTAATAATATTATATTTACTTATTAATATTAGTCTTAATATGTTATTAAATTGTATATATTTATTTATTTATCTATTTATATGTTCGCATGTATGTTATTATTTATTTGTATTTAATTATGTATTTTGTAATTATGGCTATTATATTATTAATATTCATGCTTAATTAAAATTAAATATTTATTTATTTATTTATTTATTTATTTATTTATAGAATGATTATCCATTTATTTATTTAATTATTTATATGATTACTAACACGAGTATATATAATATTTACTTGTGTTTGGCCATTTACGTATATGGTATCCAGTGCCTCGCACACCCCAGTCGTAACCTTTTTATGGGAAGCTATCACTACACTCAGGTGATTACTACGCCCCATTTGTGGGGAAGCTCTCACTACCAATTTTAGTGCCAGTGCCGCACACACCCCGGCCGTAGCCTTTTTATGGGGAGGCTATCACTACACTCAGGTGATTGCTATGCCCCGTTTGTGGGGAAGCTCTCACTGCCAACTCTAGTGCCAGTGCCTCACACACCTCGGCCGTAGCCTTTTTATGGGGAGGCTATCACTGCACTCCAGTGCGATGGAGGAATCGCTGTGCCTTGCTCACCCCGGCCGTACCCGTTTTATGGGGCGGTTATCACTACTCCAAAACAATGTTAATGCATTATAAACTTTACGCACATAATACGACCCAGTGTCAGACTGAGTCAATTCTTTGACCCCACTTGCACTCGGTGCATGGTGGTCGAATCTGGGCTCAGGCCGACCTTGGCTACTAACAAGAAAAATACGATGTTCTACCTATTATATGTACTTGACTTGTGATTTCGTCTGACTGTGACCCGTGAACCCTAATCTGAATGAGGGCATAAAATTATACATTAGTATAATTTTATTTTGCATGAACCTACATGCAACTTACATGACTAATATACTATCAATTTTAAATGATGTAATTAGTTCATGTTAGTCTTCATTTCTTATTAAATTTTCAGCAATTCTAACGATAATTAATTATTAATTATCCCCATCCAAATCCCCATTATCTAATTGATAATTTAATTATTAACATGTCCCATACTTAATTCTTTTGTATTTACCTTATATTTTAACTCAACCGCATCGAATTCTTCCATATTTACCTGGTTGTCATTCTACTTTAATAATTCATTTAACGATGCCAAAGCTCCCAGCTTTATTGTAGTCAACCCGTGAAAGCCAGTATTTCACCATGCATGGCGACCAACCAATAACGTGGCGGCCTCCATTTGCTGCCATGGCGTCTCCAACTTGGCCACCACATGGCAACCTTCAACCAGTCCTTGGCGACCCCATTCCGGCCACCCAATCAGCAACCCCGACCTGACCATGGTGACTCCATGTCGGTCACATAATCAGCCCATGACCCATGGCGTCTACCCTAGTCGGCCACATAAACAGCACCCGACAAGACCCATGACGACTACTCTAGTCGGCCACATAAACAGCACTCGACCAGCATGTCTTCTTTTCCTTCCACCCAATTTCAGACCCCATCTTCTATCTACCCCACTGATCCGATTGGAAAAACCCCAAAGATCCAATCTTTATCCACTGCTATCTCATGAAACTTGAACTACACCCTACATGGGGACCTTAATTTCACCATTAATGGTGGCCGACCAGCAGCCATGGCGACCGTGTCCTGCCCCATCAAGGTGACAACCAGCACCACCCCAGGTGACGACCAGTTTGCACTTTCCATGGCGGATCCACGACTGGCCAGCAACACCACCCATGGCAACATCGACCTGTTCTCCCCTCGGATTTCAGACCTGTGTGCCTCTTCGACGGTCTGTTTTGGCCCTCCAAGGTGACTCCATCCAGCCAGCATCACCGTCGGGAGCAATTCCCACCTCCAGCACGTCAACCCCGCACCATGGAAGGAAACATGGCGTGGTTGCTGCTGGAAAACAGCAGGACATCCTCCTGGTTTTCTTCTTCCCTTGTTGATTTCTCATTTAATTCTTATGTTTATCATATTTATGATTTGTGCAACATGTGTATGCATGCAACAAAAGAAAAAGAAAGGAAAGAAAATTACTCGAGCGAAGGAGGAAATCCGGCGTCTGTCTAAGGAGGAAAAATGTAGATGACGCCCTCCCCCTTTTCCTTTTATAATGAATAAAATGATGGCTAGGGTACGTGAAAGCACCCTTTCACCGTAATTTCTTTAACCGTGTAATTGGGTAATCAACATGGTCCACTTAACCATTTCACTTAACCTCTTAAATGGGTACATGATATGGTTCGCTTAAATGGTTAATTAGATAAATAATGTAGTCGACTCGACTAAATAAACTAGAATTATCTAATTAAAAATTACTTTTCAATTAACCGGGTAATTCATACTTATCCAGCTAACGAATTTTTTCCCACGTTCGATCCCACTGCATCGAACGTCATTATTATTATTATTATTGTTATTTTTTCTGGGTCTTTACAATGCAAAAACTAGATAAGTTTTTAGTGGAAGTGTAATTGTACAATCCAATTAGTACACATTGATGTGCCAAGGTATTTCTTTCAAAATGATCAACCAAGTTAAAGATCATAAACTTATTATTTCTAATATACTAGATCTTACCTGATAGATATTAGATGTAGACCTATCTAATTATTAATTACACATTCCCACATTAAATAAACTAGGCAAGATTTTGCACCATGCGTGGCCTAAAGCAAATAAATTTTAATTTTATACATAAACTTTTATTGAATAATGAGATAAATTGTAATAATAAAACATCTTTTCCAAATCTAGTTCATCTCTCAATCTGGAATATAACTATTAGGTAGATCAAATCAACTCTTACTTCGATTAGGATGGTTGACCCCAACCTAACTGGAAGAGATCTAGGGTTTCAAGAGAAAGAACACCATAATGGGCAAGTAAAGCATGCATGAGATGCACATGCTAGCAGGATGCTACGTGAATGACATGACAATGAATTACACCCAAAATAATTAAATTACAACAAATTGTAGAGAATCTTAAAATAAAATGAATAAAATTTCCCTTACAAGTGTAATATGCAACCTGTTTTACAGGATATTCCATCGCAACAACAATATAAAATTTTCAGAGCACGATAAGATCATATACCACAAAATAAGAATTGTAAGTTGGGTCTCGACCTATCTACTAATTGCATCCATCATAATTGAGAAATCAATCTCAGAATATCTCAAACATCTACACCATAATACAAAATACTTCCCAAAATAATACATCAAAACAAAGCCACACAACAAGTAATATGACGTCTTCCAGGTATGTGAGTGCAAATAGAGATCACTATTCCTCCGCCAAGGCCGGCATATCCCACTCATAATCCTCACTTACATAGATAATAGAAAAACGTCAGCAACAGGTGTCACTGCTCTAGGGATTACTAATTATTAAATTGACAAATGAGAGCTGAACTAGAGCAAACAATCATATAACTTCTACTGAACACTCAAAGGGCAACTGCTGAGGAGTCATTAAGTTGAAGACTAAATGGCATCCCGAATTGACTAGTGTTGTGCCACTCTCGCCATTATCATAAAAGTTCCACTATCCGGAAACTAGTATCCTAAGCCCTCTCCAAACGTCCATATTTCTCCCGGCCCAAAGCACACAAGAGTACTCTGGCAGTGGCCATCAATACTCATTAATACCACAAGTTTAGACCAGCATTGTATACAACAATACATGTCTACTCCAAGCGTCTCCAGGTGTGAGGAAGCTCATGCCGTAGAGTTATTAGAATCCCTCAGGAATGGAACGACCTTCTCACCAATCTAGAGCGCACTGTGACTTACACATGCATCCTCTCACAGTATGTACAAGTCGATTTTTCCATGTCTCTGCTCACGAGAAAATCTGACAAAATTATATTCATAAGGTTGGGGGGCGGTTAATGTAAATAGACCAGAAGGCAACTTTATGTGGATGTAAGCTTTCGAAAATAGCATGAAGGATCTCATCCTTGAGGGTTCTTAATTGTAGAAGAATGATGTGTTTATACGGCATGTATTAAGTGAGATTTGATAAAACAACTACTTAATATATCCTATGATCTGTAAATCAAAACATCAATGCAATAGAGGGACAAATCAGAGAAACAAGTCCTAACAAACTTGGTAGAAGCTCCAAGCGGGGTCTTGCACCTAGATAGCTAACTCCTACACCGAATGTAGATAAATAAGACTACTCACTAATGCCCATGCCAACTGTATGGTGCATGATGATATGATGAATAAAATGGTCACAAGCATACAATGAAAAGGAACATGACAAGGTATGCAAAATCACAAAATAATTGTAGTAACCAACATAAAACATGAGCAACTATAATGAACAAAGATGGTATCACGACAACAATATAAGAGAGCAAATGATGGGGAATGAACTAATCATCTAATGAGACGGTTAATGAATAAAGATAGTAACACATAATGCAAACAAGCACACTTTTTCCAATCAATAATCTAAATCAAACATGGTGAAGATGGATGATAACAATCTACTATCTAGAACTTACTACCTATTGTGAATCACACTAATATTCATCATAAAATAGTTTACAACCGATCTTCACATTAGGTGCATGATTCAAACAACCAACAATATTTATAATAATACAAATGGCCTCTCAAATTAAATCAAAGGTGAGCATCTTGATATTCTCGTAAAATCATCAAGGCTTAATTAACTTACCAACAATCGTTGTGAAAATTAAATGTGTTATTACTAATCAAGTAATAAACATAACATGTAATTCTAAACACAACTATCAGTATGAAGATGAATTAATTCATAGGTTAAAGTTAATTAAAGGATAATTACTCATATTAACATAAATCACATCAACAAGTGCTACAATAGGGTTCCAGATCACACATTTAAGTACTTGTTTTTATTTGCAACTAAAGATGATTATATCCATACCGTGACCATAATTAAATTCATATCTTCAAGAAATCACATTCACCAACTAATTTCATTATAAATTCATCATTAGTATCAACAAAAATTATGAAAAAAATGCAAATAACAGGATCACAAACTGATTGAATAGAATGGGGAGAAGGAAAGGGCAGCTCTCAACAATCCACGGAGGAGGCAACAACGGCAGCTAAGATGAGGAAGCGGCGGTGGTGGCGGCTGCGGCTGCCGATCGGAGGAAGAGTGGCGGCTGTTGTGCGGCAAGGGGAGAGGAGGGTAGGGCTTGGGCTAGGGGTAGGGTTAGGTCTAGCCGAGCAAGGGGGTAGGAGGAGGAGGTCTGGCTGGTGGCAAGGAGTGGCGGGGATCTACTGCTGCCGGCTGCCAAGTGGGCAGGGAAGAGAGTGAGCTGGGTAGAGGAAGGGAAGGGGAAGAGACGAGAGGGAGAAGAAGGGGAACAATGGCTGGCTGGGGCAGCTGGCTGGTGGTAAGGTTGGTGGCGATCTAGTGCTCCCAGCGGCTGGCAAGAGAGTAGGCAAGGGGAGGTTGTGGTTGGGCAGCGAGGAATGGGGATGAAGAAGAAGAAGGGGGTAGTGGAAGGGAGAAGGGTAGGGCAGAAGTGGCTGGCTGGGGCAGCTGGTCGGCTGCAAGGGTGGCAGCGGGGAGGATAGGGAGGGGGTCGGCAGGTTTCGGGAAGAAGGTGGAGGTCGAGCTGCTGAAATAGGGGAGGGTATGTTTAGGTATTAGGGTCTTCATGTGAGGGTAGTTTGGACATTAGGGGTTTAACTAAAGGTAGACCAGGAATTGAGGGTAAAAAAATGAGGTTTATTTTTTTGTAAAAAAAATTTGGGAACTTCTCAGGGTATTTTAGAAATTTTACACTCAGTTAGGATAAGACCAATTATATACAAAGTGGGGTTCTAGAGGCTTCTAAAAGTTGTGGAGGTCAGAGAAGGCATGTCAATCAAGTCATGAAAGTGAGTGAAAATAAAACCAAAAATAAGATAAGCCTGACATTTTCCAAATTGCATGCTTTAGAAAGTACCAACCTAACCAAAATCCTAATTATTGTGTCCTAATACGATCAACAGCCTAAATCTAATTATACAATCCAACGGGCAAAATAAAAAAACAGATACATACTCTCGTATATACTGATAACTTAGTTTGTTGCTGTGTAACTGACACTATCATCATATACATGAACCTTCATAGCATGTACACATTGTCAACATCAGCCTTGTGCACGTGTTCTAAAAGGTAAACCAGCCAAGATAGATAGTCAAACTAACTAGTTGACTACTATAAAACCCTCACTCGGATCACGGGTTTTACAACCTTCCTTCTATATAAAAATTTCGTCTCCAAAATTTTGAATCAAGGAGGCTTCAACCACAAGGGCCACCAACTAAAACTGAAATCTGAGAGTTGGGATACCTAATCAAGAAGTTAGCTGCTCAAACAACTCCGAATATCTCCTCCTGATCTCACCCTCATGCTCCCACATATACTCAACTCCTTGTCGAATCCACTGCACTCGTACCAAGGGAATATCCTTACGTCTTAGAGTCTTCACCTGGCAATCAACAATCTTCACTGCATTTTCTAAGTATGTCAAGTCAATGCGAAGTGCTATCTCTTAGAAGCTAATGATGTGGTAGTTGTTTGGGCGGTACCCCAACATGGATACATGAAACACATCTTGGATAGTAGATAGGTGAGGCAGTAGTGCAAGGAGATAGAGCCAATGTATGGTGGTTTGAGTTTCCCTTGCATACCAAATCTCGTGTTTCCTTTGGCCGAGGAGACTTTCAGGAAAACATGACCTTTAACTGCAAAGTGAACCTCACATCAATGCTAATCGGCGTAGCTCCTCTGTCAATCCTAGGCTGACCTCATCCTCTCTCAGATCTACATCACTACACCATGTGTCTGCTGAATCATCTTTAGCTCAACCACCATCAGCTCACTGCCCTGAACCCAACACACTAGAGATCTACACGGTTTGCCATACAGTGCCTCAAACGGTGCCTTCCAAATGCTAGCCTGATAACTGTTGTATGCAAATTCCACTAAATGCAAATGCTCCTCCCAATTGCCTCCAAATTTTAACATGTAAGCCCTAAGAAAATCTTCAAGGATTTGAATGGTCCTCTCAGACGGCCCATCTGTCTCGGGGTGGAATGTAGTACTAAACATTGACTTTGTGCCCATGGCTGCCTGAAAAGCTCTCCAAAAATGGGATGTATACCATGTGTCTCTATTTGATATGATCTCCAATGGGACTCCATTGAGTCGCGCTATTTGATCTCGATAGAAAGTTGCCGAAGTGGATAGTGGGTAATTCATCCAGATAGGAATGAAATGCGCACGCTTTGTCGGTCAATCCACTATGATCTACACAACATCTCTCTGCATAGACTGACCACTAAGTCATACACTATACTCTCCACTTTTCACTCCACAATGATTGCAAGGTCCTATGGGGGCGATCGTGTTTGGTCTTCACCTATTCATAAACTAAACAGCTGGCAACGGTGTCAAAGACTTCCCTCTTCAATCCCGGCTACCAATATGATCGTTGGACATCGTGACAAATCTTCACTTTACTTGGATTCACTATGCACTTTGAAGTACGAGCTTTGTTAAGAATAGTACTACGAAGTCTGGGAAACTCAAGGATGTCAGGGATGAAGAAGTGACCTCTTTGTCTAACCAATCCATCTGCATCTCTGGCCAAATATTGATGAATCCCCTACTCCAACCACTTACTCAACTATTCATGCTCATCCTGTGTGGCCCTAATTTGTTCAAGGATACTCGGCTAAATCAAGAGTATTGCCATCATTCCAACTAATTGCCTCGAGCCTGTATCAATCACAATCACTAAAAATGCTGCCATCCCTAGTGACCCTTGAACTGGCCTCCTACTCAAGGCATTTGCTACCGAAGTCAATCTCACCTTTAGTGTCCTGAAACTCAGCTCACCTGTCCATACAAAGCCTTCCTCTTTTCTAGTCAGCCATGTGAAAGGGGTTGGTATGGAAGACCTTGTATAAGTTGATGATAGTACCCCTCTAGGCCAAGGAAACTCCGAACCTTTGAAGGTGCTCTCGGCTGCTCCCACTTTACAACTGCCTCTATCTTCATTGGATCTATAGAAATACTAACTATCGACACAATGTGCCCCAAGAAGTTGACGTCTGAAAGCCAAAAATTACTCTTCAAGAATTTTCCTTATAGTTTGTGCTCCCTCAAGGTCCAGAACACGATACGGAGATGCTACTCATGCACCTCTTTGGATGAAGACTACACCAAGATGTTATCCATGAAGACTATTATAAATTGATCCAAGTAGGGATTGAACACTTTGTTCATCAAGTCCATGAATGCTATCAGATTATTCGTCAAGCCAAAAGCGATGACCAAAAACTCATAATCTCCATATCTTGTCTTAAATGCAATCATCAAAATGTTATCTACCTTAATCCTCAACTGATGGTAACCAGATCTCAAATAAATCTTCGAAAAGATCACTATCGAGCTCAATTGATCAAATAGGTCATCAATGTGAGGATAATGATATCTGTTCTTGATGGTTAATGGTTTAGCATCCTATAGTCAATCACAAACGCATGCTTCCATCCTTTTTCCTCACAAATAACATCGTTGCGCCCCATGGTGACATACTCAGTCCAATAGTGTCTCCAACTACTCATTGAACTGCCAGAGCTCAAGTGGCGCCATCCTATACGAGGCCCTAGAGATGGGTGCTATTCCTGACATCAAGTTGATAGCAAAATCAACCTCTCTCTCTCTCTCTCTCTCTTTCTCTCATGGCAATCCTGATCTCATCTGGAAAGACATCTACAAAATCCCTTCTTACTGGAATTTTGCTAAATATTGTGTCTTTTGCTTGAACCACTCTACTTAGTCAGTACTAAGCTAGCCATCCCAACCTCACAACCCTTATCTAACTATTGCACCGAAATCTGATGGGAGATTCAATCTTGTTCTCTCTCTCTGCCTTGAACCTCAAAGAAAAAGTAGTGCCTTCGACGACAGAAAGTCACCATCTTCCTCCAGTAATCTATCAAGGCTCCTTGTCCCGACATCCAATCCATCCAGAAGATCATGCCGAACTCCGTCATCTTGAATAGTATCATATTTGCTATTAATTGCCGTGTTGAATATCAATAATGACACTACGCACACTTGCCAGTAGCTACAACTCTAGTAGCGGGAGCGGATACTAATAACAAATGTTCTAATCCTCTATCTCACCTCCAATCCAATCTCTATGTGAGTATGATATAAAGGAATGTGTGCAGCCAAAATAAAATAGAACTCATATCGGTGCAGAACCAACAGGAAGAGTACCTATCATGATGACTATATCCTCTAATGCCTCAGCAATTGTGGTTGCGTACATTCTCATGGGCTGCTACTACTGTGCTGGAGTAGTGGGCATTGTTGGTGGTGCCCCTGTGTTGGACCCATCTAGCCTTGAGCTGCCGGTACCTGCTGTCCACCCCTCTAATGCCTAGCCTACACTACCACTGCAGCCAACATCCCTCTCTGACTCTGAACCCTTGGTTGCTGTCTTGGTGGCTATTGACTGTGGATACTCTGTCTCTAACCTTGGCCCTAGTGGCCTCTCTACTATTGCTACGGGGGAGTTGGGAGTGCTAGTTGTTGTCTTAGGGCTAGAAAGGCCAGCTACTGGTGCTGAGCTGTCAGAGATACTATTGCCTAATATCCTAGTTGGCCACAACTGAAACATACATCTATACCAGCTCTGCATACACCTCTATGATGGTGCCCCCAAGTGTGGCACAATGGGTGCCTACCAACCTAGACCTGTCCATCCATTGCCCTCATCATGACTGAAACATCTATCTTGCACTACTTCTATGCTCCCTAATCAGGCTGGATACGAATGAGAGTGCTGCTATCTCAGGTCATGGTCATGGTGAGGTTGAATAGCCGAGACTTGTTCAGCCACACTTGCGGCTCGTACTATGTCACCAAAGGTGGCAAATGTCCTAACAAATAATTCCACATGAATGCCATAGTGCAGGCTTTCATAAAAGTGCCTAATCCTTCATCATTCAGTCGGTACTACGTCAAGTGGAAACCTCTCCACTGCTATGAATCTTGGCCTCATATTGTACTACCATCATGGGTCTTGGCATAAGTGTTAGGAACTCCCTCTCTTTCCTCTTTCTGACACCAGGGAAAGTACTTTCCATCGAACTCAACTCTAAATTCATCCCAAGTGACATCTTTAGGTTGCTTGTTGGCGAAGGTGGTGTCCATGATTGAATCCCACCAGATCCTGGCCTCATCCGAAAAAGTACTATGCGATGATCCGTATGCGGTGCTCCATTGGTTATTCTATACTCCCAAATATTCCAATAGCCGATGAGATCCATATGAAAGCCTCCTCCATCCAGCTTCCCCAAGAATAAGTGCCCTCCATTTTTCAGAAAGCGCTCATACAACCAAAGTTTGAGACTTTCCACCTTTGTTGATATGTTCATTCTTTCCCCAACCTTGAACTGAGGAGACAACACTATTGTCCCTGCAAGGGAACTGCCAACTCCAACGGCACCACTACCACTTGCTTTCTGTCCATTGCCGGTTCTAGTAGGTCTGCTACCATGGGTACCCATTGCAGCCTGAGGGGCAACAATGAGAGGAGCAGTTGTAGGAATGGTTCCCTGACACAGCAAGGGAGGAAGAGGGTCCGGAGGGCCAATCGGGAAAGAGGGTCCCCTCGCACCTTGTCATTCATTGCTGGCTAACCTTTTGCCTAGGTTATGGAAATGGCTATCTATCAGTGTTCTCTCTTGAACTCTTCCTGGTTTTCCAACATCTAAATCTGTACCTCTACTAGTTGGGCAATGGCTACATCTTCTCAGTCTGACAACTACTAACACACAAGGATCCCTTGATGATGATGGGGTTCTTGGTTAACTAGACGTCATCTCACTATTGACAGAGCTGGGGCTAGCATGTCTAGGAGGAGAAGGTGGTGGGCCCTAGTCTAAGTCTTACGAGTTTGTAATACCATGGCTACCACTACTCACTAATCAAATCCTGCATACACTGTCAAGTATACATATGACAAGGTGTGAATGATAGTAGATCATACTTTTAATTATTTATTACATGACCAATAGAAGAGATGCAACTATTGCAACACCCCAAATCCGGTTCACACTCGTGAACCGAACCGGCATGTTACAGGCCCCGGTTAGGTCGGCTAACCCGAACCTAACTCGTGCGGATCCAATCTCGACGTCTTAAGATGAAGATCTAACATGCTATATGTATGTATGAATGCATAAAATCCTAACAGGATACTACATGGATGACATGCAACCAATTTTCACACCAACACAATTACAATCAAAATTAGTAAAAATTCTAAAACGAAAGGGACAAAATTTCCCCTAAAAATGTAATTAGGGGCCACCCTGTCAAAATCATATATTCAAACATATATACGCATAGCAACAATAGCATTCACACAGACTTCTAATCTACTATATTCATCATTCTCTGAACTTTGGGTCCTAACCCATCACACTTTTGCTGCGCTACTCTGATCATTTCATTTCATGTCATGTCATGTCATTGTCATGCCTCAAACATTTAATCATAGCATGTTTATAAAATAACATCATAAACAAATCATTAAACATTCAATCACCCAATGTGTGTGTGCAGAAGACCTTATTGCTCCTCCGTCCTGGCCGGCACATCCATCTCGTGCTTATCACCTACATATATATAAGAAAAACGTCAGTAACAAGCGTTACTGGTCCGAAAAGAAAATAACTATAACAAACTGGCTATGAGAGCAAACTCTCATATAAAAGAAAACAACATATACTCCACGTGAACACTCTGAAGGGCACTACTGAGGAGCCACTGGGCTGCAGAGTCGGTAGCATCCCGAACTTACTGATCTGCTGCTGGTACTGTGCCGCTCTCGGCACTTCTTTTTCAGTACTTCTTGTGAAACTTTATCCTAAGCCCTCTCCTTACCTCCATATTTCTCCTGGCCTTGAGCACGAAGGCCGAGTACTCTCAGGCAGTCGCCTTTAGTACCCTTTGAACCACAAGTCTGGACATGCGCTGTACTAAACAGTACCCGTAAACCTCCACGTTCTCCGGGTGTGAAGAACTCAAACGCGGAGTTATCAGGATCCCTCGGGAATGGAACAGTCCGCTGGCACTAATCCAGAGCCCGCTTTGACTGTCACGGCATCCTCTGCATGGTACGTGCAGTCGATTTCTCCATCTCTCGTCTCACAGAAACACGAAAACTATATATATATAGGCTTGGGTAGGGAGTTACATAATAGGCCCGAAGGCAACTTTTGGTGGATCTTGTTTTCGAAATCAACCTCGAGGGATCTCATCCTCGAGGGGTTATTAATCCGGAAAATGTTCGGTTAAATGGCCCGAGTTAAGTGGGATCTGATAAAACGCCACTTAACCCGTCCTGCAGACAATAAATCAAACATACAATAGAAAAGATTAAAACAGACGAGTCCTAAACGGACCTGGTAGAAGCTTCAAGCGTGTCATCACGCCTAGGAGGCGAGGTCCTACTCCGTACCTACAATCAAAACTAAATACTAACGCCCACTAACTACATGATGCATCAAAATCAATGAATCACATACAATGCAACCACACAATCATCCATCATAGTCAAATAATCATAAAAGAGAATAATCCTAACTCAAACTATTCATACTATATTTTATTTTGTTTCTCTAAATTACATCATGATCACTTATCATGCTCCAACTCATTTTATCTCATTAGCTCACTTACTATTCATTTACAATTCCTCAAATCATACCATCATTACTTCATCAGTAATTAGGCATTATCATGATTAATAATCAGTCCTACCATGCTATGCTAATAATTATCAATTTAAATAATCAAATTGGAGGTAATTATACCTCACATCGTCGGCAATCGGCGACGGCTAGGGTTCCGTCGCATATCTCGGAGCTCGAATTCGGCGCTCCTCGGCGTCCGACGTTCGATCGGGCTCGACTGGGTGAGCCCCGCAGAAGATCCGGTGAATTCCGGCGAATTCCAGAAATTCCGGTTTTCCGACGGTTTTCAGCGGTTTTCCATCGGTTTTCCGGCGACAGTCGCCGGCGACGTCTACTGGCCGGAAACTGGTCGTGTTGGGTGCCCTTGGAACCGGCTCGGCGAGCCCGACTCATCTACGAGGTCGATGGAGGTGGCGGCTCGCCAAAAAATGGCAAAACAGAGCCGGCGGTGATGGGTGGCTAGATCCGGCCGGCCACAGTGGCGACGGCCTCCGCTCCGGTCAGGAATGGTCACTGGGTGGTCGAGGGTGCTAAGGCGACCACCTGATCGTGGTGGCAATGGTCGCCGACGGCGGAATCGTTGACGCGACCAAAATGTAGCTGCGGCGCTAGGCGAGGCGATTCCGGCATCACGGCGGCCTGGCAGCGGCCGGGGCTGGTCGGGGCGGCACGGCAACGTCGTGGCGGAGCTAGGGGCGACGATCGGCGGCCGGGCGGGCATCCACGGCAGCGGCGGTGGCATGCGCAGTGGTGGCGCGCGGCAAGGGTTTGGGGAAGAAGAAAGGAAAGGTCGGGGGTGTGTGTGGTGGCAAACTCGTAAATATTACTTAACTCGTCTCCGACTCGAGTCAAGTATAATAACTAAGTCGTATTAAATCCTAAAAAAATTCATAAAAATCGGGAAAAATCCAGTAAAATCAAACAAATACCAAACATCGTAATGATATGCTCTAGAACTATCAACCCACCCAAAATGCCCGTAACGCGTCCTAACGCGGTAAACGGCCTAAAACTAATTCTACGATCATACTCTCATATATTCTGATAACTCATTCTTTTCTGCTGTGTTCATGACGTTATCATCATATACTTGGGTACACATGACCCTTATGGCTCATACACGAGACCTGCGTCGGCTCAGTACACCTGTTCTGAAATTGACTCGACTCGAAAATAACGGTCGAACCGACCGATTCTGAATATAAAACCCTGACTCGAATTGTAGGTTTTACAACTATATACTATCTAGAACGTACGACCTATTGTGAAACACACTAATATTCATCATCAAATAGTTTACAACCAACAATATTTATGATAACACAAATATCCTCTCAAATCAAAGTGAATAAAATTATTTACTAACAATCATGGTGTAAATTAGATGGGTTACTACTAAAAAAGTAATAAACATAACTTGTTATTTGTTTGCACAGATTTATGTTTATCTAGTCAGGAGGATAATTTTTGAGATTTAAAATTATTTAATTATTTAAATAATATTTATCCGATTACGTGTATGATTTTTATGCCTTCCATAAAAAATCCGGATAGTTCCCGACCTACAAGTGGAAATTTGTGTAGAAAATAAACAAGGTTTAATATTGTACGGTCGTAATCTTGGGAGGAGAAGACTATCAAACAAACTATAAATAATCAACTTTGCTCGAGAGAGGGGGAGGAAATTTTTTTCGTAAAGGTGTGAAGCTTTGAGATTGCAGTGTTCCTTTGTTAGTGCCGGAGCACGAGCCTCACGCTGCTGTTCGGAGCCATCTTCACCGGGCCATTAAACCCCCCACCACATAGTTGCTGACACGCTGGAAAGGAAGCTACTTGCCACACAACCGCCGTTCGTCACTTGAATGATTGCTGTCAAATCCATGTTGCCGTCCTTCACCGGAGTTGATTAGCCGAGGCCATCTTTCTGCTGCTGTGCCGCCCGTCGCTTTACCAAAGAGGACGCTTTGCCATCTTGGAGTGCCGCTGGCCGGAGTCGTTGCCCATGCCTGAAGATCACAGCCTTACTCCTGGACTCATCCAAAGCCATCGCCGCAAGGCAAAGCCTTACTGAGGGGTACGCTTTTTACATCCCTTCTCTTTATTGCCGTTGCTACTTTGTCATTTTGGAGTGCTAGAATCCTTGCCATCATCCTTCGCCGCAACCCCTTCAAACAAGAGAGTTGCTGTTTTGTCACTACTTTATTTTAAGCCAAGCCGGGGAGAAGCATCGGAGTTGGAACGTTGTTTCTCATCGTCACTTCACTACTGCCGTCCTGCTGTCACTCTGTCATGGAGCATTGTCTAGGGAGATGGATTCATCACCACCGTGGGGAAGAAACCGTCGCAATCACAGGAAACAGAGGACTTGGAGTGAAAACAGAGGAGTCATACCGTACTTGCCGCGAAGCTTGTTCCCGGTGGAACAGAGATAGATTGGAAGAAGAAAGGAGGAACCTTGCTACCTCTATTGCCGTTTTGGAACTTGCCGAGCCAACAACTATCAACCAAGTCGAGTCCCGCCGAAGTGTCCAACCGCTGGCCAGACACAAAGTTCAGAATCTTGGATGTTGTGCAACTGTTTAGAGCTCTAAACGGTTTCTGCTTCGACCATCAAGGAGTCTATAGCCACGATTTATTGCCACTGGGAAGTGCCACCAAATTTGAGCCATTGCGGTCCCGGAACAAGCCCAGTCGATTGAAGCCATCTCAGACTCTTGCGAGCATTGAAAAGTGATGGAACACTACTGAATCAGTACTCTGTTTGCCGCAATTCTCCAGATCAGCTGAGACTCAGCCACCGACCAATGGGGTACCTAAGTCACTGGAGTCGTCCTTGCCACATTGCCCAAACCCGTCGGCAACGAAGAAGAGGATAGCATGTCTGTTTTGCAGGTTCGGCGTCTAATTTTCCGGCGACTTTTCCGAACAACATTGGCTGTATTGGACCACTCCGAGACCACAGGCGTGGAGCTTGAAGTGGAGCTTGAAGTGCCCCTGACACAAAACCTCCCAGACTTTCCGCCAGAAACTTCCACCTTCGCCGCAATTTTGCCAGGAAATCACCCATCAGAGAAAGGAGGAAACTGGGGAAAGCAGCAGCGAAAGGTGGATTTCGCGGTCGATTTCTGATCAATACTGGTCGTTCCCGGCTCCGTCGTGGTGTGCATAGTGAATTTAGTGAACTGATCAACAAACCCAAGTCGAGAGAGAGGTCTTGCCAGAGGTGACGCAAGTTGCCAGAAAATCACCCAAAAGAAGCTTGCCTGAGTAGAGTAGCGGCCGAAATCGGGGAAAACCGTCGCAGAGAGCTGATTTTGCGGCAGTTTTCCAACCAATGCTGGTCATATCCAGCCAAGAAGTGGTGTCTAAAGTGAATTAAGGGAAGTAATCTTCAGGTATAGGTAGAGTACCACCGGATTAAGTTTCCACCGTCCCCGGAATTTTTTCAGGAAGTGGCTGATCGGATAAGGCAAAAACCAGAGGAGATTGAAGCAGAAAACCGTCGCGGAGAGCTGATTTCGTGGCAGTTTTCCCACCAGCGCCGGTCGTTTGCGGCGCTGAAGTGGGATCAAAAGGGAAGCAGTTTAAGATATGTACAAACCCAAATCGAGTCTTGCCAGAGTTCGTCATTGCCATCACCAGAAAAAGCTCAGGAAGTTGCTGCCTGGAGCTTCTCGCCACGGCTAGTATTGCCGTCGCGGTGAAGAAGTCCGGAGATTTGCATTGAGGATCAACATCAAATGTTTTAGCTTTCTGGAGCCTCATCAAACCCAGGTTGTTAACAATCCACGCCGAACTAGCTGCTGGTCGCCGGAATGAAAGCCCAACGCCGGCGGTGTTGCGGCTAAGAAATGGAGAGGAAGAAGAAACGCCCAGGAGGGTGGGTGAAGTTGGAGTTGTCAGACCCGGTTAAGCTTTGGTCATGTCCATATTAACCACGCCTGCTTTGGCAGCCGACCAAGTCCAAGCTTGCCAATCACTATCCCGAAAAATTGTTGTTAGCATTGTCCTGTCCAGATCCGCGACAATATCTAGCTAGCCCACAAATTGAATAGACTTGGACCCGTGACCGTGTCCATGACCCATATACAACCCGAATTTAATTGTGCACACCAAACTGGATAATTGCACGTATACTCTACTAATCTGCATTATTTTCAACTCTAGCTAAATTGGCACAACGGTGAATTCTTTTGGGAGCACTATAAATAAATGTTTTTAAGCGTTTATAGGATAAATTATGTTTGGAGTCGATTAAAGTGGCAAAATTCCACTACCATGTGTAATTGGTGAAAAAGTTAAAAATTAGTGGATTGTGAGTACCAATCTCACTGTTGACTGACTTCGGGATTCAAGTTGAACCATAAGGAACCACGTAAAAATTTTTTGTGTGCTATTTCCTATGCTTGTGATATTTTATATTTCTGTCGCACCATGTCTTCGCACGGCAAGGGCACCTTGGTCCCAACGAACTCTCAAACCCGAATCAGAAAGACGCGGTTCGCTGGGGGCGGACGATCTTGGGCCCGAACATTATTCTAAGTACAACTATCAATATGAAGATAAATTATTTCATAGGTTAAAGTTAATTAAAGGACAATTACTCATATTAACATAAATCTCATCAACAAGTTCTACATTAGGGCTCAAGATTACTCATTTAAGTGCTTTTTTATTTATTTGCAATTATAGATGATTATATCCATGTCATGGTCATAATTAAATTCACATCATAAAGAATTCACATTCACTAACTAATTTTCATTATGAATTCATTATCAATATCAACAAAAATCATTAAAAAAATGAAACGACATCACCATAGAATGATTGAATAAAATAGGAAAAAGGAAGGGGTGGCTCACGGTGGTTCAAAGAAAAGCTGACGACGGCGGTGACGTTTATTGCTGCCGGGGAGAGGTGGCAGTTGTGGCAGGTGCATGGCTATCAGAGGGGAGGATAGAGCTGGCCGAACAAGTAGGAGGCCTGGGGCGGCTACTAGCCCGCAGCATGAGTGGCGGCGGCGACGTGCAGTCAACGTCTACAACAAGGCATGGGAAATGACCAGCGGTGAGCAGAGGAAGTGGAAGGAGAAGAAGGGGGTAAGGGAAGTGAGAAGGAAAGGGAAAGGGAAGAAAGGATAGGTAGGAAGTGGCCACTGGTTGCTAGCAGCGGTCTAAGAGGCAGCCTAGGGCAATGGGATGGCCAATCGAGAGGGGGAAATAGGGAGGAAGAAGAAGGGGGTAGGGGAAAGGAGAAGGGAGGATAAGGGGAAGGCCGACAATTGCCAATGGTGAGATAAGGCAAGGAGGGGAGGGACGGTCGATGGTTTGGGTAGGAAGGGGGGGGAGGGGCTGGTTGGGTTTGAGGTGGGGAATAGGGGAGGATAGCTTTGCTATTAGGGTTTTTGACTAATGGTAGACTAGGAATTTGAAAAAAAATGATTATTTTTGAAATCTTAAGGGTATTTTTGTAATTTTACATTCAGATAGGAAAAAACTAATTAGGTGTAAAATGGGGTTCTAGAGCTTCTAAAAACTACTTAAGGGTTGCCAAGGCATGTCAAAGACATAAAGGAAACAAGTCAAAATAAAAATAGAAAATAAAACAAGCATGACATCCACCAAATGGCATGTTCTAGAATTACCAACCCAACCAAAAATCTTAACCAAGGTCTCTTAATACGATCAACAGTCTGAATCTAATTATACGATCAAACGGGCATTAAGAAATTAACAAATGTATGCTCGTGTATGTACTAATAACCCACTCTGTTGCTTCATATCTGATGTTATCATCATATACTCGGGTATACATGAACCCTCATAGCATGTACACATAGTTGGCTTTGGCCACATACATGTGTTATGAAAGCTCAATCGTCCCAGACAATCGGTCACAAGTTTTACATGGGTTATTACTAATTAGGTAATAAACATAACAAGTTATTCTAAACACAACTATCTTTATGAAGATGAATTAATTAATAGCTTAAAGTTAATTAAAGGATAATTACTCATATTAACGTAATTAGGGTTCCAGATCAGTCATTTAAGTATATGTTTTTATTTGCAACTACAAATGATTATATCTATACCATGACAACAATTAAATTCACATAATCTAGAAGTCACATTCACCAACTAATTTTATTATAAATTCATGATTAATATCAACCAAAATCATGGAAAAAATGTGAATGACATGATCACAAAATGATTGAATAGAATGTGGAGATAGAAGGGGCAGCTCACAATGATCCACGGAGGAGGCAATGGTAGTGGCCAGGATGTAGAGGTGACGGCGGCGGCTTGGCTACCAAGGGGAGGTGGCGTGGCGGCTGCTGCACATCAAAGGGAGAGGAGGGTAGGGCTTAGGGCTAGGGCAAGGAGTAGCGGCAATCTGCTGCTACCGGCGGCCAAGTGGGTAGGAAGGAGGGCGAGCAAGGTAGAGGAAGGGAAGGGGAAGAGAGGTGAGGGAGAAGAAGGAAAGAATGGCTGGCTAGGGTTGTAAAACCCGTGACTCGAGTCAGGGTTTCACGTTACCGAACCAGTCGGTTCAACCGTTGGTTCGAGTCGAGTCAGTTTCATGAACCGCGTTCTAAGTCGAGGCCAGCCGTGAGTTATGAGCGATGAGAGTCAGGTGTACCTTAATATATGATGATAACGTCGAGAAGATGGTGAGATATGAGTTATCAGAATATATGAAAGTATGCAGTATTTTTTTATTTTTATATGTTTGATCGTAGAAATAGTTTTAGGCCGAATAACGCGTTAGGACGCGTTGGATTATATTCGGGTGGGTTATTAGTTATAGAGCATGCCATTTGGATGTTGTTGTGTTTGTTTTATTTTATGGACTTTTCCCATATTTTTCTAGATTTTTTAGAATTTATTACGAACTAGTTATTATTTTGACTCAAGTAGGAATCGAGTCAATACTTATTTACGAAACTGACACTAGAGCATTTCTTCTCCCTCCTGACCCTTCTTCACCCAAACCCTCGCCGTTGTGTGCTGTCGCCGCTGCCGACGCCGCGCTGCCGCCGTTCGACGCCGACCCGCCTTGCCGTTCCGTCGCCGTACCGCCATGACCAACCCAGGCCACTGATCGCCTACCAGCGTGCCGCCGCGACGCCACGAGGCCGCGTTGGCTGTCGCCACTCCGGGCCTGATTCCACCGCCATTCGGTCGCCGTCGTTGGCTGCCGCCGCGACGTTTCCCCCATCATCCTGACTGTCACAGGGTCACCTTAGGGTTTCAATTTTTCGCCCCTAATCACCTGTGCGGCGTGTTTCCCTCCCTGGAAACACCAGCCAACACCACCTCTGCACCCCAACGTGCTGTGGTGCACAGCGGTCTCGGACCGCACGCCTGCAAGTATCGCACGCACCCAGTCCCGGTACCGCGCCCAGCTACCAACGCCTGCGTACCGTGACCAGGTTACCAGCCCCTGTACCGAACACACACCGATCACCAAGTCGCAAGTGATTACACGCCCCACGTACCGAGTACCCTGCTCGGTGCCCCTAGACCACGGAATCACTGGTCTAGACCACGGTGCACAAACATGACGCATACATCACACCAATTACAGGATAAATCCCAACCTCTATTCCACTAGTATGAATACAGGATATACAAGCAATCCCTACTCTAGACTACTTGCCGGTCGTGGACATGCAAACCCCACGACCGTGCCTCTCGACCCTCACTCGACAGGACTTCACCCAACCCTCGGTTCACCGCGCAGGGTTGCCGAACAACTGGTATGCGAGCCTTGACCCTAAAGGCAGACGTCGACTACCCCGGTAGTCCCCCTTGAAGTTCCAGACCGCCCATCGGCCTGACTGCAGTAACCCCAAGGCGTCCCCTTGCCCGGCCAAGTTTCTCTCCTCCACTGAGATCACTCACACACTCTTCACATGTTGTTCTCCACTTCTTGTCTGATCTCTACACAAGGATGGCACCTCCTTATATAGACATCCCGGCCTTAGTGTGACACCTCATCAGCTTGCATCCTCACCATCGAAGTCTTGATCAACGGCTCCCATACTCCAAGCCTTGTCATCGACCTCTTGGTGTATCCGACAGAATTACCAGAAAGACCCACCCTTGGGTGTGGCGCAAATGCCTCATCAACTTCGTGGATGTGGCACGGTCGCCTGGCTCGACCCAGCGACCCCAATACCGAACCCTGGTCCGTCTGCTCCACAGCACCCATGCGCGTGCACGATAACCCCTACCGCTCCTTGGCTCGGTTACCCGCACACCTGCGCACCCGTGACTACCGCATGTTGCACGGTAGCACACGGCCCTGGCGCCTAGCACGCTCGGTCAGCAGTGCTCGGTCACTCGCACCCTACGTGTAAAACCCGCGATTCGAGTCAGGGTTTTATATTCAGAACCGGTCGGTTCGACCGTTATTTTTGAGTTGAGCCAATTTCAGAACATGTGTACTGAGCCGACGCTAGTCGCGTGTATGAGCTATGAGGGTCATGCGTACCCAAGTATATGATGATAACGTCATGAACACAGTAGAACAGAATGAGTTATCAGATATATGAGAGTATGCCAGTTATTTTTTTATTTTTATATATAGTAGATCGTAGAATTAGTCTTAGGCCGTTTACCGCGTTAGGACGCGTTACGGGCAGTTTGGGTGGGTTGATAATTCTAGAGCATATCATTACGATGTTTGGTGTTGTTTGATTTTACGATATTTTTCCCGATTTTTATGAATTTTTTAGGATTTAATACGACTTAGTTATTATACTTGACTTGAGCCGGAGACGAGTCAAGTATTATTTACGAAATTGCCACCAGCCCTTTTCTTCCTCTTCCCCAACCGTTTCTTCCCCAGACCTTTGCCGCGCACCAACCCTGTTCGCGTGCCACCGCTGCCACGCCCGACGCCGCCTGGCCGCCGATCGACGCAACCCAGCCTGGCCACGGCGTTGCCCTGCCGCCTCGACCAGGCCCGGCCATGAGCTGGCCGCTGCGACGCAAGGAAGCCGCGTCTTTGCGTCGTGCTTCCGTCGCCAATCGCGCAGCCGGGCACCGTCGCCGCCGCGATCCAGCAGTCGCCTCGGCACCCTCTACCCCTCAGCCGCCTTTCCCGACCGGAGCGGAGGCCAGCGCCACCCATCCCGGCCGGATTTAGCGACCCATCGCCGCCGGCCCTGTTTTAGCCGTTTTCCGGCGAGCCGCCACCTCCGTTGGCCGCGTCGACCTCGTAGATGAGGCGGGCTCGCCGAGCTGGTTCCGAGGGTACCCAACACGACCCCTTTCCGACCAGTAGACACCGCCGGCGATTGTCGCCGGAAAACCACCGGAAGTCGCCGGAAAACCGCCAGCAGCTGCCGGAAAACCGCCAGAAAATTAGAATTTCTGGAATCGCCGGAATTGACCGGATCTTCCGCGGGGCTCACCCAGTGGTGCCCGATCGAGCTTCGGACGCCGATAAGCGCCGAATCTGAGCTCCGAGACGCGCGACGGAACCCTAGCCGTCGCCGTTTGACGACGACGTGAGGTATAAATACCTCCGATTGATTTATTTAAAATTGATGACAATTGTTAGCATACATGCTAGGGTTGATTAATTATCATGATGAATGTCAGACTATGAATGAAGTTAAATGATGTGATTGATAGTGCATGGAGGATGAGTAGTCTAGGGAGATAAGTAAATATGAGCATGTTAATCGAGTATGACGTAACTTAGAAAAATAGTATAAAATTTGTATGAATAGGATGACTTAGAATTATTTTCACATCATGATTACTTGACTGTTGATGGATGTTATTCGTATTGTGTTGATTATATGACGAGTTTGATGCATCATTTAGTTAGCGGGCGTTAGTGTTTAGTTTTGATGTGTAGGTACGGAGTAGGAGCTCGCCGCCTAGGCGCGATGATACGCTTGGAGCTTCTACCAGGTCCACTTAGGACTCGTCTTGTTTTACTCTTTTCTATTGCATGTTTGATTTATTGTCTGCAGGACGGGTTAAGTGGCGTTTTATCGGATCCCACTTAACTCGGGCCATTTAACCGAACATTTTCCGGATTAATAATTCTTCGAGGATGAGATCCCTCGAGGTTGATTTCGAAAACAAGATCCACCACAAGTTGCCTTCGGGCCTATTATATAAATCCCTACCCAGCCCTATATATATGTAGTTTTCGCGTTTTTAGTGAGACGAGAGATGGAGAAATCGACTGCACGTACCATGCAGAGGATGCCGTGACAGTCAAAGCGCGCTCTGGATTAGTGCCAGCGGATTGTTCCATTCCCGAGGGATCCTGACAACTCCGCGTTTGAGTTCCTCACACCCAGAGAACGTGGAGGTTTACGGGTACTGTTTAGTACAGCGCATGTCCGGACTTGTGGTTCAAAGGGTACTAAAGGCGATTGCCTAAGAGTACTCAGCCTTCGTACTCAAGGCCAGGAGAAATATGGAGGTAAGGAGAGGGCTTAGGATAAAGTTTCACGAGAAGTACTGAAAAGAAGTGCTGAGAGTAGCACAGTACCAGCAGCAGAGCAGTAAGTTCGGGATGCTACCGGGTCTGCAGCCCAGTGGCTCCTCAGTAGTGCCCTTCAGAGTGTTCACGTGGAGTATATGATGTTTTCTTTCATATGAGAGTTTGCTCTCATAGCCAGTTTGTTATAGTTATTTTATTTTCGGACCAGTAACGCTTGTTACTGACGTTTTTCTTATATATATGTAGGTGATAATCACGAGTTGGAGGAGCCAGCTTGGACGGAGGAGCAATGAGGTCTTGTACACACACACATGTTAGATTTCTGAATGTTTGATATTGTATTATTATGTTATTATATTGTGAATGACATGATTAAATGTTTGAGCATGATGATATGATGTGAATGAAATGCTAAGACACGATAACAGAATGCAAAATATGATCAGAGTTGAGCAGCGGATGCGTAGTGGGTTGAGTTCAGAATGAATACGTTATAAATGAGATTCTGTGTGATTGTTAATGCATGCCGATATATTTGTATATATATTATTTTGACAGGGTGGGCCCATAATTACACTTTTAGGGGAGACTCTGTCAGTTTTACTTCGAAATTTTCATCGATTTTGCTCGTAATTGTGTTGGTGTGAAAATTTGTTACATGTCATCCATGTAGTATCCTATTAGGGTTTTATGCATTCATACATACATATAGCATGTTAGATCTTCATCTTAAGACGCCGAGATTGGATCTGCACGAGTTAGGTTCGGGTTAGCCGACCTAACCGGGGCCTGTAAAATGCTGGTTTGGTTCACGAGCGTGAACCGGATTTGGGGTGTTACACTACGCATCCGGAACCCGCAACTTCTACCTGCGCATGCTGCTCGGTAGAACGTCCCGGCTGCGCCTGACCCGTCACGCACCTGGAACCCGCACCACGCTCGGTACACGGTAGCGGTGCTCGATACTCGTTATCGATCATGTCCGCTACCCAACTGCTATCGGTACTGTCCGATATCTCGCCCGGTACAGCAACTCGCCCGATAGACCCCATGCACCACGATGCACTTCACACTAACACGGAAATATGCTCGGTAGGTTGTTCAACACTCGGATAGCACCGGCCACCCGACTTGGACGCGGGAATGCTAGGAACAACCGCCAAACCCTAGCTCTCGACCGTCCCACGAGCTAAACCCCGTTACAGTCTCCCCCACCAATGAGACCCGATGTCCTCATCGGAGGTTTGAGTCCTGCCCTGCCTCTTGACCCATCTCACGCATAGGTTTCCTTCCTGTTCCCACTTGAATCACTCCGTCTGCCCCTTCGAAGCCCCCAGGTTGACGTACCTCTGCTTCAAAAGTCCTTACTACATCTTATTCGCCGGTGGTAGTAGAAACCCATACAGACAGCTATTCAAACCGGACTGACCAAATCCCCTTGGAAAACACACAAAGGAACCCGTACCTTCACTTTGTACACCAGATTTTCTCCCAAAATCTGGGCGTGAGCGTCAGCATCACTTGCTCTCCACGCGGAATGATATGCCCTCCTTGCCAGGTCCGCATTTCTCCTCATTCAGCCCGTTGCACCATACATGGTCCACAACGTCGGAGAACTAAGCCTCATTAGCTGACCACAATGCAGATTTTCTAGCTGCACCGTGCAAGAGGTCCCAATGAACGTCTCACATACTCCTCCTGAGTAATGCATCCATATCTCAGCCTAATCTCCAGACTGAGCTTGGTTACTTGTCACCGATCCCTTGCCTTCCGCTTGTACCTCGCGTACTTCCCCATGATTCGGCAAGCAGCCCTCAGTTGGGTAATCCTGGGCACTGCTCCGAACAGCGTACTCCGAGACTCGATAGAGTAACCTTGCTGTTGCTCCCTTCTTCTTCGGGAAACTGGACACCATGTCCATGAGATCGAGCTTCAAGATCTCAAGGTGAAGCTAGTGCTGCAGCATCCCAGTCACTAACTCTTTTCTATGCACCTTACCCTGTGGTACTCCCAATCAGGGTTTCACAAAAGCTGCGTTATCAGCATGTCGCCAACAACGATCACCCTAACTCCGGGTACACATCCAGACCCTTCTGAATGCCCTTCCACTGGGGAATGTGGAACCTCAGCTTTTGTCTTAGCCTACCCGTAGGACTGAATAGCCGATGTCCTTACTGGCATAAACTAACGGTATCATCTAACCAACACTTGAGTCAAGCTCCGACTTGCTCTGTCAACCAAGTTTCTCGTTATCACGATCTGAAGCTGCTAACCCTCTCTCCATGGGTCTTGAAGAAGGCGTAAGCTCCATTGTCCTCCTGACAATGAACTCAGACCAACGAGTAAACCCGCCACAGTTGGACAATGTACTCCTGGCTAGCCCCTGCTGCCTTCCACCATCCCGGCTTATGTCTGAAGTGCGTCACTACTCCAACGGTTGCCTGGAACCCGGCCGTTCCAGAATTGGCTCCGATGATCACAGCTCTTATCACACCAAAAAGCTGTAAGGTATGGCACCGACCAAACCTATTCAAAGATGACCCTACATGGCGCAATCCATGTACGAACTTCCCGTAATTGGCCAAACTCCTAGGAAGTTCTTCCTTCCAGTCACCCCTGTTGGCGTCCACTCGGCAATGGAATCCGCCTGATTCCTCACTCGCACCTTACTCGGCCAATTCTAGGGAAGCTCAACTCCCCTAATCACGAACTTCACACGGCTCTTCACACAGAGAATGCTCCTTGAGCCCTGCATCGGGTTGACCCTCGTGATCCACCCATCACTTCCCGACGTCAGGTCCAACTCCAAGGAACTGGGTACTTCTTCCACACGGTCACCTCCTGTAACCCATGGTGCATGACGGCTGAATTTTCCCCCATCCAGGAACCACATCTGGATCTGTGTGAGTTCGTCCGGCACCACACTCTAGTGCGCCGGCGCTGGTACCCTCCCTGGCACCAACTCGATCTGGTGAACGATCGTCCTCTCGGGAGACCCCATTGGCAACTCGGTAGACTCAGCATCTACCAGCAAATCCGGTACCCTCACCACCTGGTCCGGTTGGATCATCACCACTCCTGCAAGGCCAGTCAAGTCCCCCGTGCACTCTCGAGTCACCTGCATTGCCGACAGATGCTCCTCCCTGACAGTGCTGCACTTGACCCCGGAAGATCCTCTCTGCCCACGAACAAAACATGCACCCGCTTCATTCGCGATCAGAATACCTTCCAGCTGTGGGAACACTCCCACTCCAGCAGAACGCATGAAAGGATTCCCGAGTATCAGATCAAAATCATCGAGTTCGATGACCATCAAATCAACTCGCCCTTCATACTCCCCCAAGCAGATTCCGACATTTCTGGCTATACCTTGCACCTGTCTTGCCTGTGAGTTCACCGCCTTCACCTTGCTGGTCACGATCCCAGTCTTCAACCCTAGTTCCAACGCCATCCCATTGGAAACAAAGTTGTGCGTAGCACCTGTGTCTACTAAGGCTGAAACTGCTCTCCTGTTCACTACACATGGAACGTATATCAGGCCAGCTCCTTCTGAAACTGAGCGTTCAGCTCGCAACGCCCCGAGTATCTGAAGGGTAGATGCTCGGGCAAGAGGCTCCTCCTCTTGGTCCTGGTCTGCATCCGCCACCAAGGCATTCACCTTGCCTCGGTTCGGACACTACTTTTGCCCGATGCGGACCCCCACACAGAAAGCACCCGGATGCTGGAACACCCGGCCCACGATCCCTGCTGCCCGACGCACCGTCAGAGCCCCTCTTTGGCCGGAAAGACCTCCTGCCCTCACGTTGGTTGTCTCGACCGCCCTTGGTCATTTTGCCCTGGGTATCCTCCTTGACACCCGATCGCGGTTGCAAGTCCACCAAGGCGTCGGCTGCCACCAAAGCCGCAGGCAAATCGCCAACTTTCTGCCGCCTCAACTCCACCTGAGCCCAAGGCTGCAAACCAGAGATAAAGTTAAATAACTTATCTTCCTCCGACATGTTTCTGATGTCGAGGAGACACGAGCTAAACTCCTTGACATACTCCCGCACTGTTCCGGACTGTCTCAAATTCTTGAGTCTGTCCCTTGCCACCCAGGTAGTGTTAGATGGCAAGAACTGCTCCCGAAGCTCCTCTTTTAAGGAATTCCAGGTCTCCATTCGGGGTCGACCAGCACTCCGATCCTCCTCGGTGCGAGTACGATACCACAACTTGGCATCCCCCGATAGAAACATGCTGGCCAAAGAAACCTGGCGCTCTTCGGGTATGTTCGCAGCAACGAAGTACTCTTCCATGTCCCAGATGAAGTTCTCTAGGTCCTTGGCTGACCTAGCTCCCTCCAACTTCTTTGGCTCCGGCACCTTGAGCCTTCCTGGAACCGAGCTTTCTTCGGCTGCACGGTCAACCAAACCTGGTTGAGGATATCTGGCGACAACCTGCTTTAACAGAACAACGTCAGTGTGTAAAGCCTCTATGATTATCCCGGAACTCCTCCAACAGTCCCGCCGTTGCTTCATCCTTGCTACGGCTGGTCCCGGGTATGTCGCTCACCCGAGAACCCAAGTCCTTTATCCCTTCCGTTAAGGACTATAGCTGCTCGAAGATGGTTCGCCCATCACCGCTATTGGTTGGACCGCCCACCAGCACCTCCAGCCGTCTCACGCGCTCCTGTGTGTCCATCTCTTGGTACCTCCTTGCTGGAAAAAATGTGGAGACTTTCCTCTGAAAGTAGAGTCGTGCCTCGCAAAGCCTTCGGCTCTCACCGAACTCCGAGCTCTGATACCTCTGTCACAGGGTCACCTTAGGGTTTAAATTTTTCGCCCCTAATCACCTGTGCGGCGTGTTTCCCTCCCTGGAAACACCAGCCAACACCACCTCCGCACCCCAACGTGCTGTGGTGCACAGCGGTCTCGGACCGCACGCCTGCAAGTATCGCACGCACCCAGTCCCGGTACCGCGCCCAGCTACCAACGCTTGCGTACCGTGACCAGGTTACCAGCCCCTGTACCAAACACACACCGATCACCAAGTCACAAGTGATTACACGCCCCACGTACCGAGTACTCTGCTCGGTGCCCCTAGACCATGGAATCACTGGTCTAGACCACGGTGCACAAACATGACGCATACATCACACCAATTACAGGATAAATCCCAACCTCTATTCCACTAGTATGAATACAGGATATACAAGCAATCCCTACTCTAGACTACTTGCTGGTCGTGGACATGCAAACCCCACGACCGTGCCTCTCGACCCTCACTCGACAGGACTTCACCCAACCCTCGGTTCACCGCGCAGGGTTGCCGAACAACTGTGCGAGCCTTGACCCTAAAGGCAGACGTCGACTACCCGGTAGTCCCCCTTGAAGTTCCAGACCGCTCCACGGCCTGACTGCAGTAACCCCAAGGCGTCCCCTTGCCCGGCCAAGTTTCTCCCCTCCACTGAGATCACTCACACACCCTTCACATGTTGTTCTCCTCTTGTCTGATCTCTACACAAGGATGGCACCTCCTTATATAGACATCCCGGCCTTAGTGTGACACCTCATCAGCTTGCATCCTCACCATCGAAGTCTTGATCAACGGCTCCCATACTCCAAGCCTTGTCATCGACCTCTTGGTGTTCCGGCAGAATTACCAGAAAGACCCACCCTTGGGTGTGGCGCAAATGCCTCATCAACTTCCTGGATGTGGCACGGTCGCCTGGCTCGACCCAGCGACCCCAATACCGAACCCTGGTCCGTCTGCTCCACAGCACCCATGCGCGTGCACGATAACCCCTACCGCTCCTTGGCTCGGTTACGCGCACACCTGCGCACCCGTGACTACCACATGTTGCACGGTAGCACACGGCCCTGGCGCCTAGCACGCTCGGTCAGCAGTGCTCGGTCACTCGCACCCTACGCATCCGGAACCCGCAACTTCCACCCGCACATGCTGCTCGGTAGAACGTCCCGGCTGCGCCTGACCCGTCACGCACCTGGAACCCGCACCACGCTCGGAACACAGTAGCGGTGCTCGGTACTCGTTACCGATCATGTCCGCTACCCAACTGCTATCGGTACTGCCCGATATCTCGCCCGGTACAGCAACTCGCCCGATAGACCCCATGCACCACAATGCACTTCACACTAACACGAAAATATGCTCGGTAGGTTGTTCAATACTCGGATAGCACCGGCCACCCAACTTGGACGCGGGAATGCTAGGGACAACCGCCAAACCCTAGCTCTCGACCGTCCCACGAGCTAAACCCCGTAACACCGACCGCCATCGAGGCCGGCCGCAGCCCCGATCGGTGCACGCCGCCACCGCCGCCCCTTTTCGACGCCGCCGTGGCTACCCTATTTGACACCACCATTGGACCAAGCTCGTCGAGCTGGTGCCGATAGTCCCCCTGATTGCCCCGTCCCGAATCATCGCCAGAAAACCGTCGGAATCTGTCGAAAACCGCCGACACTTGATGAAAAACTGTCGGAACCGCCGGAAAATTGGATTCGTGGGAAATTCGCCGGATCATCCGCCGAACGCAGCTGGTCCAATCTGATCGGACTTCGGACGCCGCTAGGTGCCGAATTCGAGTTTCGAGCCACGAAACGGAAACCCTAGCCGTCGCCAATTTTCGACGACGCGAGGTATAATTTATTTTAACTTAATTGTTTGAAAGTATTGATTATTAGAATTGCATTCTAGGATTGGTGAATTGTGTGTTATAATAATATATATAAATGTAGATTTGATTAAGGATAAAATATGAAATTTATTTGATTGAGTAGTGTTAAAAATGGAGGCTAAGAAACTAATTAGGGTAACTAGGTAATGATCATGATCTAATGCAAACTAGCCTAAGTAGACTTGCTAGAATTGATATAGGTTGATGTGTGTTGATTGATGCGTGATTGTGTTGATTGTGTGTGTATGTAATAGGATGTGTGATTCATCATGCGGGCATTAGTTTTAGCTTGATTGTGTAGGTACTGTGTAGGAGCTCACCGCCTAGGCGCGTGGACCCGTTTGGAGCTTCTACCTGGTCCGTTTAGGACTTGTTCTCTGTTTTACGCTATTCTACTGTGTATTTGATTTATTACGTCCAAGACGTGTTAAGTGACGTTTTATCGGATCCCACTTAACTCGGGCCATTTAGCCAACAATTTTTCGGATTAATAACCCTCGAGGATGAGATCCCTCGAGTTTGTTTTCGAACTTCAGATCCAGCTCACGTTGCCTTCGGGCCTATTGTATAAATCCCAACCCAGACCTATATATATGTATAGTTTTCGCATTTTTGTGAGAGATTGAATGAGGAAAATCTGACTACCGTGCTACGCGAGCGGGCACGTGTGTGTCGATAGTGGGCTCTGGAATGGTGTGCGGGCCGTTTCATTCCCGAGGGATCCTGACAACTCCACCTTTGAGTTCTTCAAACTCGGAGAAGTGTGGAGGTTCACAGGTACTGCATTGCAGTGCATGTCTAGACTTGTGGTTTCAACGGGTACTAAAGGCGACTGCCTGAGAGTGCTCGGCCTTCGTACTCAAGGCCAGGAGTAATATGGAAGGTGCAGAGGGCGGAAAGGAATGAGATTTGATGCGAGAAGCGATAGAGAAATGGCCAAGGTATGAGAATGAGAAAGAAAGGGGGACGCTGTCGACCCGAGGGCGACGGCTCCCGTATGTGCCCTGATGAGAGTTCTTGAGGAAGTATATGGTTTTCATTCAATAGGAGAGTTTGCTCTCCTGTGCCAGATTGATATTAGTTATTTTTCGGGCCGGTAACACTCGTTACTGACGGTTTTTCTATATATATGTAGGTGAGGAATGCGAGCAATGAAAGCTGTCGGGACTGCGGAGGAGCAGCACGGAACCGCGCACACATGTACCTGCCGCGTGTAATGTATAATGATGGTTGTTTAATGCTGTGTGAATGATTGTTAGAATGTTTTTGTCTTGATGAATTGCCTGTTATGAAATGAACGGATAGATGTGAATGAGCAGGGAGCCTTGGAGTTCAGCCTCGGCTTAGATGAAAACAAATGAGATAATAATGGAATGCCGCGGTAGATTGTTATGTTTTGTCGTATTTTGATAAAATATTTATATACCTTTGTTGTGGACAGGTTGGCCCTTATTGCACTTTTAGGGGAAACTCTGTCCGTTTTTACGTAGTAGTATATATTTTCTTTTGGTTTCTCATTTATTGTTTTGTCTTGCTTTTGCTTGTACATCATAGCATGCATGTAGGACCGCGTTAGAACCCAATTGTTCCCATTCATGCATTTCATGTTTGCATCTCCATCTTGAGACGCCGAGGGCAGATCCGGGTCGGCTTAACCGAACCCAGTAGATTAGCGAACGGTTCGGTCACCGATGACATTTCCGGGTCGGTTCACGGGTGAGCCGAAACGGGGTGTTACAGGGTGGCTAGACAGCAGCAAGGGTGGCGGTGATCAGCTGCTACTGGTGGTGGCCAAGTGAGCGGGGAAGGGGAGGTGGTCAGGCAGGGAGGAATGAGGAGGAAGGAGAAGAAGGTAGGGGAAGGGATAAGGGAGGGGAGAAGAGGCTGGCTAGCGGTGTGGACAGTGAGGGGTCAACGGGTGGGTTTGGGGAAGAACAGGAGGTCAAGCTACTGAAATAGGGGAGGGACACTTTAGGTATTTTGGTGTTCAAGTGAAGGTCATTTGGACATTAGGGGGTTTAACTAAGTGTAGACCAGGAACTTGAGGGTTAAAAAATTAGTTTTTTTTTTAATTTTGGGAACTTCTCGTGGTATTTCAGAAATTTTATATTTGGTTAGGATAAGACCAATTATGTCTAAAATGGGGTTCTAGAGGCTTTTAAAAGTTGTCTGAGGGCCTACAAGGCGTGTCAAACAAGTCATGAACAGAGTCAAAACAAAATGAAAAATAAGATAAGCTTGATATCCATTGATTGCCATAGTCTAAAAACTACCAACCTAACCAAAATCCTAACATCTTCTAACAAGATCAATGACCTAAATCTAATTTTATGATCCAACAGGTGAAATAAAACAAACAGACACACTCTCTCTTATATAATGATAACTTAGTTTTCTACTGCATAGTTGATATCATCATATACCCGAATATATGTGAATCCTCATAGCATGTATGCACGATCGGCCTCAGCCTCGTACATGTGTTGTGAATGCTAAGCCAACCAGGAAAATTGGTTGAACGACTAGCTGGTAACTATAAAACTTTGACTAAGGTCGGAAGTTTTATATTAGATATAGACTATGATTGACTTTAAAGATATGCCCTTTTTAAATGAAAATATGAATTATAATTATTTTATTTTTTTGTCATTTTTTTTCAAGATAATGAGACATACTCTTATTAATAGGAAGTCAAAAGTTGAGGTTCGCCGGATTCGAACTCATGATGTTTCACAATGATTTTTTTTTTGAGAATTTGAGGTTAATGAGCTTGGCCTTATATCATGAAAGGTTTTTTTATTGTTTTTTATAAGAAATCAAGGTTAGCAGGATTTGAACCCGTGACCTTATATCATGAGGTATGTTTACTGATTGTATTCTTTTAGATTTTTCTTGTATTTTGATTAGCTGATTTTTCATACTGTTAGTATTAAACTAGTATTAAGTTCCCCTTTTATAAATAAGAGTAAATTCTATCCCCTAGAATTTCTTTTATGGCATATGACCCTAATTCGACTCTCATCATCTAATACAATCGTAGCTTAGCATTGATAGTTACCACCCGTAACTCGAGCCTAATTATTGTAAACTAATAAGCCTAATTATTTTTTCAAAAATGGTTAATTAAATTGACAATTATAAATACATTCCTACTATTATATTGGACCTTGACCCATTAGATTAGATGTGAAACTAGCTAACTAATTCGAAGATCTTAATGAAAAATCTATGCTCTTCCCATCAATTACCTTATATAGATTTCATAGATTTTTCATTTTTTCCATTGAGACCAAGCGGAGTCTAATGAAACCTTTTCTTTTTAATAATTAGGCTCATTTAAATTGTTTTTGGTAAAGTTTTAACATTTGCAAATACGTGTTATTACGATTATTATACTTTATTGGATCAAATATAAATGGGCTAACATAAGAATCATAATAGAAACAAATTACAAGCTGACTAGCAAGGGATCAAGATGGCAATCTTGTGTTAATCTAAAAGTGATGAATATGACAATCTTGTAATTCCCTACGAGTACAAAATTAAATCGGAACGAGACTCAAGTGGAAACAACATCAACCCAATGATCTTGTCGTTTACATGACTGATCATACTTTTATGGCTTTCAATTCGGTTTTGTAGAATAAATGACAAATCCACAAAATAAAAATATATGACAAATTCATTTTTCCAAAGCTCCCGCTCGAACCCACTATAATAAACATGACTAGTGTTAATATTCTTAGTGCGTCCAATGTTCATTCTTTGCCCCATGGAAAGCATGATATAATCGCCTATTAACTGCACCATATAAAACTTGAAACAAAAAATGGACTGCAGTGTATGAAAAGGTTTTGGTATAAGGCCATTTTTTATTGCAGCCCCAAAATGTTGGTTTTGCTGCATTTAGGCCAAAAGATGTAAAAATTTCTACAATATAGTTGAAAATCACAAAATTTATATGAAAAGGTTAGTTTTCATCATCCTCATGATTGGTGGCAATGCCACCGAAAGATTCGCTCAACGCTGGAGGACATGTTGGCTCATTTAAATAAGAGAGATCATCAGAGATTTTGCTTAGATTCGATTTGCAAAAAATTGGTTGATCAAATGCTGAAAGCACGCAGGAAAGAAACATGTATTTTAATACGTTGTGAAAGATACGTTTGAGAAGTAAACTGGACATGTTTAAGTTGGTGCTATCAGCGGTCGTCACCTACTAAAATGACGTTGCGGTGTACACAAATCGTGTAAACAATAAATACCCACCAACACATTGTTCAGGGCAATATGTTATTTCCAAATAGATTAATGGATATATAAATTGCGTATTGAAGCAGCTCTCATCTGATGAAGACAAAAGATCATTTTGTTACAGGCCTTTCCACCAATTTGGGTACAATCATGCATCCAACGTATAAAGGTTTAAGTAAAGCTACGTGTATATATTCTGGGCTATTCTGTTATACTCACCCCTTACCTACTTGAATAATTTATAGATCTTTGCCTACTCCAATAATGTACATGTGAGATGCTTAGTTAATTTATTCTCACTCCCTCACTCCCTCCCTCCCTCGCTTCTCATTTAATTCTCAGACTTTGTTTAATGTGCGTATAACATTCACGTCTAAATATTGCAATTAATTAGTATGCCAGTGGAAAATTTCCTTCCTACAAAGTTTATGTATTAAACGTCATTCAATCTAAAGAAAAGTTGAAGGGGTTTACTCAAATGTTTTTTTCAATGAAAGAAACTTGTGTGACTATTAGTGAGTCAACATCTTAAACTAACACAATTTATATATTCTTATATAAGCGAAAAACAACATTTGCACCAATTTTTGTCTAACTTGAAATACCCTGATCAGGCCGGCAGTCTTTAAACTTTGAACAGTTAAGACGTTCTACCAGTATAAGATGGAAGAGGAGAGTGTTAGCAATTCGTGCAAAACAATTTAAGAGATTCGCACGTCGCCAATATTTCTGGTGCTAGTCTCTCAATGTGTGGTGAAATCATGTCTTCCCACTTCAAGGTGAAATTTGTTCGTAGTTTTGGCCGTGATGATCATACAAAGCTCTGTTGCTGGGCATTCTTCGCGTGCGTGTTTGTCTATCTTGGTTTTATTGCGGTCCTTAGGCCTTACTTAGCTCCCCTTCCCACCAGTAAGTGATTCATCACACGTAAATGAAAACCCAGATTTCCTGGATATAACACTAATTCAATGCATACACGTTTAATTTGGTGAACTAATCAATTCGCATTGATATTTTTACAGCAAACATTATATTACCAATGCGTGCCAGACTCGGTGCACTGCTAAGAGAAAACGTAATCAACACCAGCGAGCAAGGTATAATACATTGCCTTGTATTATTGTTATCAGATGCAAAATGAATATATTTATTAACATGACATAATATCTTCTCCACTTTATCAAATGCCGTCAACAGAAAGCTAACAAGTGGAGAACAAAGTTGTATGTTCTAGATCAGATTGGTTATCAGATGCATGTGAAATATATGGAGACATCCGAATATGTGGTAACCAATCAAGGATATCTGTTGTTTCTTTTAAATTGGGTTCTTCTCGAGAAAATTTGTCGTGGCATATCAAACCTTACGCAAGGAATGTGTCTGTGGAAGCAATGAAACATGTTCATGAGTTCACATTGGAGTACAATGCCGACAACACCGACGAGGAATATTGCACTAAGAAAATAGTACCGAAGAATGTTCCTGCCATATTGTTCTCCACAGGAGGCTTCACGGGCAACATTTTCCACGACTTCAGCGACGTGCTAATTCCCTTTTCCTAGCATCTTACAGGTTCCATGGCGAGCTTCAATTTCTAGTGTCAGATCACAAATGGTGGTGGTTGAATAGGTACAGAGTAATCCTGAAAGCTCTTTCCAATTACGAGATTATCAACATTGATAGAAGTAATCAAGTATATTGTTTTACAACTTCTTTTGTGGGTCTAAGAGCTCACAGAGAACTTGGTATTGATCCAGCCAGATCTCCACATGGGTACTTTATGCATGATTTTGCCAAGTTCATGAGAAGCTCTTACCAATTAGAGAGAGAAAATGTCAGTGGACTAGACATAGATTCCTATAAAAAGCCTAGGCTTCTAATTGTTTCAATAAAGAGGACAAGAAGGTTCACCAACCTGAATACTATAAATAAGGTGGCCACCAAATTGGGATACGATGTGGTGATTGCCGACGTAAATCTGTCCACAAATCTATCCAACTTTTCCCGCATTGTCAACTCTTGTGATGTGATGATGGGTGTCCATGGAGCTGGCCTATCTAATCTTATGTTTCTTCCAACTAATGCTGTGTTTATACAAATTATTCCCCTCGGGGGATTGGAGAAGCACAGTAGAATGTGCTACAAGGAAGCTGCAGCAGATATGAAGCTAAAATACAAGGAGTACAAGATTAAAGAGACCGAAAGCTCTCTGATAAAAGAGTACCCTCTTGAGCATGAAGTTTTCAAAAATCCAATGTCAATTCATAAAAAAGGATGGGAAGCTCTTAGATCCATATACTTAGACAAGCAGAATGTTAGGCTCAATATGAATAGGTTCAGATCTGTGCTATTCGATGCTCGTTGCCATCTTATGTCACAGCCAATCTCCTAAAAATTGATCCTTTCATACCCTATTCATGGACTGGCTAGCAGGTTTGTATTTTGGATACTCTTTCGTTGTCCTTGGTTTGCCACACAAAACTTTTGTAGCCATCTTAACACATGTATCAGATTAAAATTTTCTCGCTACTTGCTATACTATAAACTGCAGCAGCAATAAGGCATTGTGCCATTTTTGTTAAATTTTATTGACTTGAGCCAGCACACAGAGAGCAAAGAATGATTTTGCTTGGAAGCATTGTTCTAAGAAACTCGTCTTAGAATTACAATTATTTTTGTTGGTTTATAATCTTTTATTTATTTGATTTTGATGGTTAAGGGAGATTTTTTTATATTATACGGTGGTGGGAGAATTAAACATAATTACTAGAAATAAGGAAAAAAATTAAATTATCTAAAATACACTAACCTTAAAAAATAAAATAAATTTATCAATATTTTAAAACAAAATAATAAATTCATACCGCCATCGAGCTGCCCCTTGCCTTAGGGTGGCCATGGCTACCGAATTGGCAGCCGCCACTAAAAATATTTTTTTAAAAAAGAAAATTTTACTTCGAGGGTAGTTTTGATATTTTAATTAAAATTTTCATTTTCTGATAATTTAGTTTGATTTTCCTACCATTAGTAATGAAAAACCTTCTCCTTTTTCTGAAAAAAAGGCTCCATTAACTATCAGAAAAAATACTGACAAAAAATGTTAAATAATGTAAATGTAAAGACTAATTTATCGTTGATAAAAACATCGGCACTATGATGTATTATGTTTTGAGTGACTATTTACCAATCATCACGTATGCAGTGGGTCGGTTGAAATTTTTTTTTCCAAAAAGTGAGTTGATTGCAATTACATGTTTGAGTTATTATTTTTTTAAGTTCAATATGTAAAAGTTGCCAATAAAAGTTAGTTGGGGAAAAAATGTAAAAGTTGCTAATTCTTAATAGAAACACCATGAATATTTGACGCTAAACACATTTTGTAAAATTCATTTATGTCATTTTTTTATATTGAGGATCAGTTGCTACATGATCGTAGCTGGTTTGCCTCATCCATAATAGAACTGTTGCAGCACGGATGCAAGCCCCTCAACATCAATTTTTGTGACAGCTCTTTGACACTAAAGCCAAAGCAAATTTGATTGCAAAAGGGAGCAAATGATATTGTACAATAAATTTTTTATTTTTAATTTTAAATTATTTCTCATAATTGAAAGACAAAACTATTTTTTTACCCATAAATATTTTGTAATTTTCCATAGTTTATTATTATTCTTATTGTTATTATTTAACTATAAGAAATCAAAAAGAAGTAATGACAAGAGAATTAGTATCCTCGATACTATACAGGGAAATCATAATATTGGAAAATAAGAGAGATTCTTTATAATGATATAGTACAAGTGATGGAACATAAAATTCATGGGGATCTAATAAGATTGATACTTTGAATCATCTAACTATAATCAAATATACGATCAACCAACATTTATCGAATTTGAAAAAGAGTCAGAAGAAATGGTTCGATCCTCTTATTTCTCGAACCGGGAGATGCATGAATCGGGATCCTGATGCATATAGATACAAATGGTCCAATGGGAGCAAGAATTTCCAGGAACATTTGGAACATTTCGTTTCTGAACAGAAGCGCCGTTTTCAAGTAGTGTTCGGTCGATTACGTATTAATCAATATTCGATTGATTGGTCCGAGGTTATCGACAAACAAGATTTGTCTAAGTCACTTCGTTTCTTTTTGTCCAAGTCACTTCTCTTTTTGTCTAAGTCACTTCGTTTCTTTTTGTCTAAGTCACTCCCTTTTTTCTTTGTGAGTATCGGGAATATCCCCATTCATAGGTTCGAGATCCACATCTATGAATTGAAAGGTCCGAATGATCAACTCTGCAATCCGTTGTTAGAATCAATAGGTGTTCAAATCGTTCATTTGAATGAAATTGAAACCCTTTTTATTGGATGATCATGATACTTCCCAAAGATCGAAATTCTTGATCAATGGAGGAACAATATCACCCTTTTTGTTCAATAAGATACCAAAATGGATGCGTAAAACCTAGCTTCGGGTTAGGGTTTACCAACTTGTAGGTTGCCCGATGCGGGCCAATCTCGAGTTGGTTCTAGTGACCTTGAGCAAGAATAATTTTCAATGTATGAGTATGGGGCCCATATGGCTATATGAGTATATTATGATGGCTAAGTATCCCCGACATGCAGATCATAGATTCAATTATGATGCAGTAGAGCATGATTTATCAGTATATACATGAGGTATACATATGATTTTTTGATAAGTTAGCCAGGGTTTTAGTCCTAGATCTAAGCTGTTATAGCATTTAGTATATGTTTAAGATTTTTAGGGTATTTTATTTGCATCCAGCATAGGGATTTCAGATTACCCGATTGTGCCCCTGTGGGCTCAGCTTGATTGAGTCAAGGTTTGAGCCTCATTTAACCTTCTTCCTTTGATTCCCACCTATAAAGTTACTTTCAAGACTCGAGTCAATTTTGAGTTTGAACGGTCTCAATCCGAGTTTTCTGTCCATATGCATATTGCATATACCCATGGGTGGGCCCTACTAGGCCACGAGCTGTCAGAAGTCGCTGATCGTGCCATGTGGCAAGATCATAGCCATCCACATCATCCCTCGCTTCAACATCTTATCTTTCCAGAGATTTTCCATGATTTCGAATTTACACCCATAGCGCCGCCACCACCACTTCGGCTCGCCGCCGCCGACTCTCCACCACAGCCCCGATAACCAGACCGGCATCCCCATAACCAGCTCTGGCCGGCTTTCCATTCATACCACTGACGACCACTAGTACCAACGTTGTCGCTGCCGGCAACGAACTTTTTCAACCTGCTTCCACTGCCGCCGCTGCCATTCGAGCCGTTTTCTGGTGCCGGCGAGCCACCTCCTACCTATCCGACCACCCACACAACTTCATCTTGCCTAGATCTCCATTTTGAGGCAACCCACAACCACCGCCATGGCCACGATCGCCACCCCACCCACGGCGATTCATCCTCTTTCTCGACTGTTTTTCGACCAATCGGTGGCTGAACTCTGCCGATCTTCCCCACCAACACCTCCATCTTGACGCCCCCTCTCGATCCCTACTGGCGACGACCCTAGCCTCGCAGTTGTTGGCGTTTTCCGGTGATGGGCTCTGGCCTCCACGTCCAGCCTATTTGTCCGTGTTTGCGTCTGCCTACCCGCGTTCACGTCCGTCTAGCCATGTCTGAGTCCGCCAGTCCTAGCCCGTGTCCATGTCCATCCATCCAGGCGAGTCCAACAGTTTATTTAACCTAAACCAAGTTGACTTGGTTCAACTTGGTTCACTTCAGTTCGGTTTAGCTCATTTTCAGCCCATTTTCAGCCATTTCTCGACCGATTTTAGCAGTTGGAAACTCATAAAATTAGTTTAGATGCATATTCACATTATTTAGTATGTTTGGTTGTTATGATTAATTTTATTTATTTATTAATTATTTTATTTATTTATTTATTTATTCATGATTAGTCATTTCTTGTTATTTATATATTTGTTGACTAGGATGAATGATTATTTTACTGATTATTGTTATTGATAATGTATTTATTCATAGATATTATTTATGTTCATGTTCATCTTATTTAATTTAATTAATTAATTAACTATTAATTATTTCTTACTCGTGTTAGTACTTATAAGTATTTATGTTCATATATTCGATATTTATATTAATATTCTTCATGATAAATTAATATTAGTCAGTTATTTATTTATTAGTTATTATTAATGATATATTTACTTATTAATTATAGACTTATTTATGTTAACTAAATTCTATTTATTTATTAATTTATTTTTCTATTTGTTTGTTCGCGTGTATGTTATTATTTATTTGTATTTAATTATGTATTCTTGCATTGTATAACTTTGATATTATTAGTATTCATACTTAATGAGTATTATTTATTTATTTATTTATTGAATTATTTATTTATATGTTTACTAACACGAATATATGTTGATATTTACTCATGTTTCCCCGTGTATTTATATAGTATAATTATATTATTATTTTGTGATTAGAGTATTATTTATGTTCATGTATTTATTATTCATCTAATTATCTACGAGTGCATTTCTTTGTTTAGTTATTTATTTATTAATTAGTATTATTATGTGTTGATTTGTGTGTAACGTGTTTAGTTATAAGCTTGTTAGCACTATTTTCTTTATTAGGATGTATTTGATGATACGAGCACACACCACGAGCATGCATCAGATAGAGACACCGGTATTTTACTTAACAGTGGGTTTCGATGTAGGTTATGGAGTTCGAGCTCACCGTAGATGTGTGGATGCACTTAGAGCTTAGACCACAAGTCCATTGGACTCTTCCTTTGCTTGACTCCTTATGTGTCGGATTTAAACGTGTTATAGACGTAGGATGACATCGACGACGTTTCATTAGATCCCTCCGATGTTGGGCCATTTAGCTGTGTTTTCTATACATAGTTTAATAAAACTACAAGGATGAGATCCCTTGTTAGTTTTCGAACTAAAACTCTAGAACTATATGATACAAGCCTCTTCCCTAAACCTATTATATAAGTATGTGTATTTTTATGGATTTCACGAATAAGAGAGTGAGCGGTATGGAGATATGTATGGGCTGCACTAGTACTCTTTCAAACCTTGAGGTAGTGCAGTGTATGAGGGTACTTACGTAACACAGTACATTTCAAGAATTTGTGGCACTAACTTAATCGTTTCCTTTTCGACTTCAGTACCGTGGCAGGTGTAATATGAAGGATGTGAGGTCGTAAGTGTTGTATGTACAAATATGAATATTAGCCGTGCATGTGAGCTCAACACTTGTTTAAGTATGTTTGCTTACCGCCCAGTGTGAGGCAGTTCTGAAATTTCTTAAGTTTTCGTGGGTAATGGAATACCCATTTACAAGTTTGTACTAGTTATTTTTCTGACCAGTAACACTTGTTACTGACGTTTTTCATATAATATATGTAAGTCTTGTAAATCCTGAGTCGACTTTTGTGGGAGGACAGATAAACGCTACACACACTTGAGCTTAGCGGAATTATTTTCTTTCTTACATTTATTTATACTTGATGTGTTTTGACACATATTTAACAATGTCTTCCATTCTCATGACACCAAAACAGTTGTTTCAATTTATTTTATCGATCAAGACTTACCAACCAACAACTTCAAATATGACTCGACTTGATCGTAATATTTTTGATTCGGTTCTCAGGTGAACCGAAATCGGGATGTTACAGGATGATTGACTCATTCCATACTAGAAAGAATCGCAGGAAATCCTTTGATAACACGGATTCCTATTTCTCAATGATATCCCACGATCGAGACAATTGGCTGAATCCCGTGAAACCATTTCATAGAAGTTCATCGATATCTTCGTTTTATAAAGCAAATCGACTTCGATTCTTGAATAATCCGCATCACTTATGGTTCTATTGTAACAAAAGATTCCCTTTTGATGTGGAAAAGGCCCGTATCAATAATTATGATCTTACATATGGACAGTTCCTCAATGTCTTGTTCATTCGCAACAAAATATTTTCTTTGTGCGTCAGTAAAAAAACATGTTTTTGGGGGGAGAGATGCTATTTCACCAATCGAGTCACAGGTATCTGACATATTCATACCTAACGATTTTCCACAAAGTGGTGACGAAACGTATAACTTGTACAAATCTTTCCATTTTCCAATTCGATCCGATTCATTCGTTCGTAGAGCTATTTACTCGATTGCAGACATTTCTGGAACACCTCTAACAGAGGAACAAATAGTCAATTTTCAAAGAACTTATTGTCAGCCTCTTTCAGATATGAATCTATCTGATTCAGAAGGGAAGAACTTGCATCAGTATCTCCGTTTCAATTCAAACATGGGTTTGATTCACACTCTATGTTCTGAGAAAGATTTCCCATCCGGAAAGACGAAAAAACGGACTCTTTGTCTAAAGAAATGCGTTGAGAAATGGCAGATGTATAGAACCTTTCAACGAGATAATGATTTTTCAAATCTCTCAAAATGGAATCTGTTCCAAACATATATGCCATGGTTCCTTACTTCGACAGGGTGCAAATATCTAAACTTGTAACAACCCAGATCAAAGTACAAACTAATGGGCTAAGTCTTTTCTTCAAAAGTGCTTAACAAAGTTAAAGATTTATAATCCATTCTCACTTATAAACAGGATCTTATCCCAGTAGTTATCAGATGCGGGACTAAGTTGAGGGATCTCACAATCCATCCACCTTAAAAATTTCCTCCCTGAAATTCCTACACTTAGTTGTTGCTAGCCCCAGCCCATGACCTTCTTTAGCCCATGACCTGCAGCCTAGCCAACGTCCCTAGTCAAGTCCACCATCTAACATGTAATCAAGAGGCCTTGATACCATTTGTAAAGACTTGGCCCAAAGTGCAACATAGTGAGCTAAGTCATCTATTCGAAAGTAGTTAACAAGTTAAAGATCTATAGTCCATTCCCACTTATAAAGATGATCTTTCCCAAGTAGGTGTTAGAAGTGGGACTAAGTTGAGGAATCTCACAATCCACCCACAATAGGAAATTTCCTCCTTGCCCATTCCGAGCCATAGGCCAAGTATTACAGTATAAAACTAAATACCTCATAAATTATTTTTCTATTAATTTATCAACATCATGAATAAAACCATGATGTCAATTTTATTAAACCATGCAAATTAAATTCATATTCAAAGAATTAGTTAAAGTTCAAATTCTAAGTCATGCCATGAAATAAAATGTAATATAACAAATGCTCGGAATAATTTACGACCAATGAAACAAACCGAAATCCCACTGCCATGCAATAACCTAGAAGAATAACAATAAATAAGAAAATATAATAGTCTAATAACAGAGTCCTCTAGCTATCTAAACTCTAGCCATCCTTCTATGCTCACACCTGCGGAGGCAATTCCGCATTAGTTTAAGAATTTTAAGGGTGCGACCCCGTGTCGAACTAAGTAAATTCTTTGGCACCGGTTGCGCTCAGTGCATGGTGATCGAATGTGGGTTTAGGCCGACCAAAGCTACCAAATATAAATATATAACATTTCAAGTAATTATACAGACCTAGAATTTTGATGAAGTACCTGCAACTATGACACACGATCCTAATCTAAATAAAACAATAAAAGTATACATAGGTATAATTTTATATGAGCAAAAATATATGCAATTAAATGACTTTATTATATAATAATTAAAACTCTACAAAATAAGCATGCAACACACAAAATATTAAACTTTAAAATTACAATATTTACGACAGTTTCGATTAGATAATTAATTACTCATATGACACAATAAATTAAGTCATACCTTACCTTTTAAATTAATTATTCAATCACAATTCACCCTTAGCCAATGACAGCAAAATTATTAACTTACTAGCATGTATTTGATTACTAATATTAGTATATCCTCCTTGATGCATAAATTATTTAACCAAAGAAATCATATTAAGATTACCATCCTAGAAATTTAGGTTATCATTTAGACTTTTAATTCATATCACACTTTAATGAATTAAGGAATATCAGTTACTTATTCAGTTAATTTAGCTTGAATATTTATTAATAATAATTTATTAACTTTTCACTAACTCTAATTAACTATCTAAGATTTGTCAGATCATCGTATCAAATTATTTGATATAGCTTGTATTAAAATTTAAAGGATGTCACTCATAAGATTATTTTAAATTATTTTACTCGTTAAGGTTCAAATTCTATTTATTCTAAGCATGCCACTATGACTCAACGCTTGCGATTATTTCACTATTATATTCCAATAATCCATACTTTAATTTATCAATACAACCACATAAGGATCTTATTGTTTTATATTTTAGTAATGACATCATCAATATAAATGATTGTAAAAACTGAATGATAATTTAATACTAATCCCATTTTAACTAGAAAAATATTCATAGAATAGTTATAATACGCTCATTCACAAGAATTTATATTATTTTAACTAACCCAACAATAATTAATTGTACTTGTGATTTGATTAATAATTAATAACCCATGATCACATAAGCATATTAATTTACCAAGATATGAAAACATCATCCTTATTACTTTAATTAATTATAACTAGTTAATTAATAAATTAAAATGCCATTCATTAAATAATTAACTATATCCATTAACAAACATGTATAGATCATAATTACCTCTAATATTTATTAACATTATCTGATATAATTAATATACATATCCTAAATGAAAACATAATATACTTATTGACTATTATATTAATAATTATCCGACATGATCGTGAATTTAAAAGACAAGCATAGACATAAATCAACAACACTAACAATAATAATAACAAAAATAGTTTAGTTATCTATATATAATGTAAAGCACGCTTTCATCCATAAACATAAGATAATAACATATGATCAATTATTATTAATATCATCACTTGATTTAATTCAACTCAGTTTGAATTTATTAAAAATTAATTAGTATTTAATCATTCATGAATAAAACCCAAAACTAAAAAAAACACAAACACTATAGATGCATGCGAGAGGAAGAGGAATTGGTGTATCTATACGCAATAAGATGGAGAGGCTCCCAATAAAGAAGAGACAATACTAGAGGGGAATAAGTGTTGGAAAATAGACCCCCTAGCGAAATCATCCTAAAAGAAATATTTTCCCTCAAGTTACTCGCTTAACTTTTCTAAAGCTCTCCTTTTGTGAGCCAAATGTACTAAAAAACTATTAAGAGGATGTTTTATTTATCATCAACAGAATTCTCCTTTATATAGAAGAATATATTTGGAATTCAAGAAGTCACTATATTAAACCTTTTTTATAAAAGAACATAATCACACATAAGTATATGAACCACCAATCATTAGTGTGATAACTAAAAATAAAAAACTGACTATTGAGTTTTTTATTGAGGTTTTTTCAATGCGAATGAGTGATGATTACTTAATGAAGCTTCAAAGACACAAGAAAACTTGAATACCCTACTGCAATAGGACTTTGGAATGTTTATCTGTGAGACTGAAAATGCCCCAGTTCACATGCATTACCCTGCAACCTCTTTTGAAGCCTTTCCAGAAGTAGAAGTAATTATTTCAGAAAAGGCTCGGATGGGATTTTATCATAAGATGATTGAAGTGCAAAATTTTCTAATGGTAGCTCACCATGGAAATCTATATGATGGCTTATCTGTAACCCAGGAATATTTCAGTTATCATGATCAACCAGCTGGATTTTTGAAGGCACAAATTAATATGTCTCAGTGCTCCTTGTCAAGAAATCAGATCATGAATCTATTGGATTATGGCATGATAGACTATATCATATTTAACTAGACCTGAAGAAGTGTTTATTTTTGGGGAAAAATGGAAGATCACCATAGGCAATATTACCACGACAGAGTCTGTACAGGCCCAAATCTACTCCATACCACCAAAGAGCCATGGACTAACTGAAGAGCCAACCCGACATGAAATATTTTTAGTACCTCTCCAGTCGGCCCAGTACACAAACTCATACCCATATGATATAGAATTCATGGATGATATAAACTTCTATTTGCATATTGAACAGGAAAGGAGAAGGAAATTTCATCCTCACTGGGCTAGTTATAACTTATTAGCAGAAGGCCGGACCATCCAAATCTATGGCCCAGGACACTGGAAGATGAGATGCCCATTTGCTAGTGAAGGACATCACATTACCCAGGAAGATATTGTAGAAGGGATCTTTCAAAATGGCTACATTATGTTTATAATGCTCATTTATATGCTGAGGAACAGATGGAGGAAGATGAAGATGAAGAAGATTATGTGGTTCCTAACGAGGACGTGCAACCAGATGATCAGGTAGTTCCTAATCAGCCTGTGCCACATCAACCTCGTCTAGATATGCAAGATAGGTATGCTAATCCTTCCCACCAAGAGAGGAATTGGGAGGAAAATGAATCTGAACAGGACAGTGATGAATATGAGGAATATCAAGATGCCCAAGACCCTAACGAAACTGAAGATTCTCAGAATGAAGGAAGTGGCATGCCGTCACCCAGGATTCCCAGACAATACCTCAGAGATATCTAAAAGAATTTGGACTACGTGGCAAATTCCTCACCAAGAATTTCGACTACGTGGCAAATTCCTCACCAAGAATTTGGATGATGTGGAGAATTCCTCACCATTAAATATATGTGGCTGTAAAAAAAAGAAAAAGTGTGTTAAAGAGTGATGGTGTGCAAAAGAATGTCATGTAAAACTGGATGTGTCCGGATTTGTAAAGTTTCATTTAAAAGTTGAGTCGAATCCAAGTCTATAAAAAGGATTCATTGTGTACTTGTAGAAGTAAGGTTCTTTCTTAGGCAATATTGAGTCTTTAAACTATTTAAACCTAGAATTAACTCCTAACCAACAATTAGCTGTAAAAGTAAAAGAAAGTAGTCTTCTGTGTAATTTTTGTTATAATAATCATACTCATGAATTACATGGTAATAATGGACAATTAAATAGTATAATAGACTTAATAATAAATCTTGGAGAAAATTTGTTACAAGAAAATTTAAAATTATCATATAGTATAGAAGAAATAAATAAACAAAAACTTAAAAACCTAGATTACATAAAAGAACAGAATAATCTTATTTTAGGAAAACTATCTAATAGTAATATAATAAAATTAGAGCAAAGACTAGAAAAGTTAAAAAATACTGGAATATTAATAAAGAGAGAATCTTGGAAATTTTGGTAATATGTCGGTATTAGTCAACTGTCTAAATAAGGCATCTCCTAGTAATATGACGACTAAAGATATGAGGATAGATGAAATTATAGACATAAATAAAAATTTGGATTTATATAATAAAAAACAATTATCGGAATTAGATCCTAAGATACTTTATCAATTAGGAACTTTTAATTTTAATACTCAAGTAATAAATACAACTAGAGAAGTAAGTATAAGCTGTACTGGAACAGAGATAGTAAATATAGATTTATTCCATCCAGAGACGTTAACTAAGATATTAAAAACTGGAAAAACTATTGCTCATATAGGCCTGATAGTCATAGGAGTAAAAGGATTAACAAGACAAGGCATAGGAGTCAAAACTTTAATATTAATATATGATGGATGCTGGACAATAGATACTAAAAGAGCTATAATAGTAGGAGAAGAAGTAGACATGAATGAAAGAGGTAGTTTGTTATATTGTGCCCCCCATTTGCTAAAAAGTATAAAAGATCTAAAACATCTTAAAATTGGGGTACAAACTAAAGGATATGAAAATTATTTAGGAGATAATTTAAATCTTAGTATAACAGTATTAGGAAAATTGATGAATTCTACAGGGACATATTATAAGCTTAATATAGAAGGAGTTATACAGTCATTAGCCACTAAAGGAGTAAAAATGATAAATCCTATGCAAATTCACGGAAATGAACTGGCAGGATTAGAATGGAGATTTAAGTAAACATGTCAATATAAAAGATAAAGTAATAAGACCGGCAAAAAGCATAATATATGAAAATACTAAAGGAGGATACTCTATGAGGTTCACAGAATACTCTACCAAGGTAAAGGAGGAACAACCTGAAGAACAAGAGGAATTTGCCTTGGTAAACCATGAATATAAATTAAAAAATAAAAGATGAAAGAAGCATAGAATGGTATGAAAGACAAAACATTCTATTAGAAAGAAAATTAGAGGAAATAATAAGACAAAAAGAAAGAGAAGAAAAACGACAAAGACAATCTACTATAGATAGAATCGAAGTAATAGAAGAATTACCTCAAAAATTAAATGAAGATCAATGGTATTGGTATGAATCAGAAAGTGATGATAATGGAGAATCAGAGAATAATGAAATAATGGAACAATTTTTAAATGACTGTCAGCAGGTATGCCTAAATGATGAAGAGATAGAAATAAGGACTAAAGAATTATTAAACACTAGTATAAGACCAATAAATATAAGGGAACAGTTTGATGAAATAATTTTAGAAATTTATGCTTTAGGAAAATTAAGACCAGAAGAGATAGAAGAAAGATTAAACGAAAAATATAATTTGGCCTTGATAGATGATATTGAAAAAGGGAAGATTCCCCTATCTGATTTAGAAAAATCCCCATATCCCGAACCTGATACTGCATATATGATGGCTATAGGCGAATCTTCCAAAAAACCAAAAAGAGACTTTGAAGAAGTAAGAAGTAGGGGAATAGAGGGAAAAAATGAAAGACCCCCTTGGGAAGAACCTAAATATAAATATCAAGATAGTGCTCCAACATATAGTATGGGAAGTAGACTTCCAATTGAACACACCCATAGTGAAAACATGTTAATATTGGAAAAATCATCACCTCAATTATGGCCAGATGAAGTAATGATGTGGGAACAAAATGCTATAAAAAATTGGCACATACATTCAAAACCAGAAATGGATCTGTTTAGCTTTCTGGAAACATCTTTAGGAACAACTGCCTTAGGGATATGGCAAAGCAAAAAGAAAGCTCATCCACAACAAGTAAATGAGGTCAAAACATTAGGAAATAATCCATATAATTTCACAAGTTTTATGAGAACGATGATTTTAGGAATAGATCCAGCTAGAGAAAATACTGTAATACAAGATACTGCCATAAGAAATTTAGAACAATTAACAATAAAATCCTTCGATTATATAACACCCTTTAGTATAGATTTTGTTTCATTAATAGCTAAAGCTGGAAAAGCATTTGATGAAGAGCTATGTAATAAATACTTTATAAAATTACCAGGAGATTTAGGATGGCAAATACATGAAAAATGGATGGAAGGATACAAAGATGTAGATGGATTAGGAATCGGACCAAGAGTGCAATTTACTTACATGTACCTACAAGAAAGATGTAAAGAAGTGGCCTTACATGAACAAATTAAAAGACAATCTTATAATTTCTGTCAAAGAGCAATTTATGGACCACAACAATATAGAAGTAAAAATCCATATTTAAAAAGAAAAAGATTAAGAAGATCTACAACTTTTAATAAGGACAGGCAGGTACAATAAAAGAAATAAAACATATGTAAAAAGGATATCGACAAGAAAATGCCAGTGCTTTATTTGTGGAAATGAAAACCACTTGGCTAATGCATGTCCTAAAAAACAAAATAATAGAGAAAGAGCGGCATTAATAGAAAATTTAGATGAAGATATAGTATCTATAGACTCTGATGATGAATCGGTATATAGTATTATAACAGAATTAAATTATTCAGATGTAAATTCGTCCCAATTTGCTTTTATAAATGAACAAGAGGAATGTGAAGAGCATAACTGGGAAAGAGGCAAAGGAAGTGATAGTACTCCTTGTAGTATATGTACATTATATCCTGAACTAAGAAGAAGGTATAGGTGTGTAAACTGTATGAAGGAAATGTGTTTTATTTGCATAAAAAAATTATATAATATAGACACGAATCTGAAAACCCCAAAAATAGAAAAGATAAAGATAGAAGTACTTGATGAAAAAATAGAAAAATTTGAAATAAAAATTAATTATTTAGAATTAAGGATCAACATCTTAGAACAACAACTAGGTCTAGACAGAATAAATAAAGAAAAAACTATATTAGAAGAAGAAAGTATAAATGAAGAAGAAGAAGCCGCTTATAAGGCTGGTTAATTTAGAACAAACTGATGAAACAATTATACCTATTAAAAATCAATTAAAAACTAATTTAATAAAATTAGAAAGCAGAATATGGTTAACTAGCACAAATTATATAGATACAATGGCTACTTTAGATACAGGATGTTCTACCAGTATGATATGTCATACACTAGTCCCTGGACAATATAAAAAGAAATTATCTTACCAGGTCCATACTAGAAGTGTAGACAATACTCTCTTAACTATCAAAGATTTGTTAGATCGCCGTATCAAATTATTTGATATAGCTTGTATTAAAATTTAAAGGATGTCACTCATAAGATTATTTTAAATTATTTTACTCGTTAAAGGTTCAAATTCTATTTATTCTAAGCATGCTACTACAACTCAACGCTTGCGATTATTTTACTATTATATTCTAATAATCTATACTTTAATTTATCAATACAACCACATAAGGATCTTATTGTTTTATATTTTAGTAATGACATCATAAATATAAATGATTGTAAAAACTGAACGATAATTTAATACTAATCCCATTTTAACTAGAAAAATATTCATAGAATAGTTATAATACGCTCATTCACAAGAATTTATATAATTTTAACTAACCCAACAATGATTAATTGTACTTGTGATTTGATTAATAATTAATAACCCATGATCACATAAGTATATTAACTTACTAAGTTATGAAAACGTCATCCTTATTACTTTAATTAATTATAACTAGTTAATTAATAAATTACAATGCCATTCATTAATTAATTAACTATATCCATTAACGAACATGTATAGATCATAATTACCTCTAACATTATTAACATTATCTGATATAATTAATATACATATCCTAAATGAAAACATAATATACTTATTGACTATTATATTAATAATTATCCGACATGATCGTGAATTTAAAAGACAAGCATAGACATAAATCAACAACACTAACAATAATAATAACAAAAATAGTTTAATTATCTATATATAATATAAAGCACGCTTTCATCCATAAACATAAGATAATAACATATGATCAATTATTATTAATATCATCACTTGATTTAATGCAACTCAGTTTGAATTTATTAAAAATTAATTAGTATTTAATCATTCATGAATAAAACCGAAAACTTAAAAAAACACAAACACTATAGATGCATAAGAGAGGAAGAGGAATTGGTGTATCTATACGCAATAAGATGGAGAGGCTCCCAATAAAGAAGAGACAATACTAGAGGGGAATAAGTGTTGGAAAATAGGCCCCCTAGCGAAATCATCCTAAAAGAAATATTTTCCCTCAAGTTACTCGATTAACTTTTCTAAAGCTCTCCTTTTGTGAACCAAATGTGCTAAAAAACTATTAAGAGGATGTTTTATTTAACATCAACAAAATTCTCCTTTATATAGAAGAATATGTTTGGGATTTAAGAAGTCACTATATTAAACCTTTTTTATAAAAGAACATAATCACACATAAGTATATGAACCACCAATCATTAGTGTGATAACTAAAAATAAAAAATTGACTTTTGAGTTTTTTATTGAGGTTTTTTCAATGTGAATGAGTGATGGAAACCCAACAAAAAGAAAAGCCTACTACACAGGAAGATAAAAGCGTTTTGGAAATCAAATCTCACTTACAACTCCCAATCCTAAAAATCTTCCACGTCCAACAACATAGGGATACAAAGTCTTCCCAAGACCGTAGCCACTACCAACCCAAGGCCAACGGGTTTGACTTGTGGTTGAACCTTATTCGACTGAAAGGGAAAATATCAAAAGAATAAAATAGAATACAATAAATAAAACTTATTTGAAACAATCTATAAATACCACCATACTAATATGCTAAAGAATAAAGATTAAATACCCTAAATAAGATTAAAGATTTGTTCCAGTAATTAGTTTAATTACCGTCCTATAAATCCCAGTAATTAGTTTAATTAAATAAGATTAAAGATTCGTTCCAAGATTTACAAAACCCTTAATAAAGTAACGTTGTTATTTTTGAGATTTTACAATCTCCCTAGCTTAGGAATTTTTGTCTTTAAATATAATAGGGTTATAAGGAGAAAATTATTCATTCGTCTAACTTTTTCGTTATAATATCTTAGGCATTTCTTCCATGATGCGTTGGTATACTTGTAACTAGCTCTATAGAAGTTAATGTAAATTTATTCACATTTTCTTATAAAAGTTCATTTTATAAAAATCACGATTTACAATTTCTTTCAACTTCTACTTTATGATGGTTGAACACGTGAGTCATTTTGATCCACTTCTTCACTGCTTCTACATCCTAAAACTAAATTGTTTGAGGACACTTCAAAAGTTGATCCTCTATAGCATTTGAGTAGTCATTTTAAATGACACTAGACATATCTCTATGCTTCATTGGTGTCTTTACTTTCCATAAACCCATATCTTGCCCCATAGAAGACTATAATTCATTGGTGCATTTTTTTCCCACGACACTGTCATCTAGATCGTACAAGTGTCTCATACCACCCATACTACCTAAATAACACCTCTGATTGTAAAGGTGTCTCATATACGCTCATTGGTTAAGTGTCACGTGCACCTAGCATGACACTTAACTGATTCACCATCCCATATTGGTGCTTATGCGTTAACACACTTCCAAAATGTCTTCTAACTCAATAGGAGATTTTGAATATACTAAAGATATGTCTCATAAATCAATTACCTATATGATACCATGGGGTCTCATATCCTTCTAAACCTTCCCCTTTAATTTGCCCTTCGATTTACATCTTGTTCCGATTCTAGAAGTCGTCATCTCAATCCCAACTACGGAAAATTTTAATTGTCAACTCTTCAAAACATCCCCTTACTATTAATAACAGTATTGGTGTTACTTCATCTGTAAAGACCGTGAAAAAAGAAAAAAAATTGGACTACTATGCGCTGAACGGCAAGATGAGAAATCACGGCAAGCTTCATTGGGGATCCATTGCACCGGATGATTTCAAGCCAAGGAAAAACCATGGTCCTACTGCCGGCACAGTCCTGTCGGTGACCTCCTCGTGGGGAAATAGGGCGGCGATCGTTCCAATTTATGGCTGATCTCCCCTGGTCGGACACCGGTCCTGAGGTAGCGGAGCCTCAGGTGAATGATAAACGGTGTAGCAAGGTGCAAGAGATCAATCAGTGGCTGAAGTTGGCACCTTTGAGATCTATATCCATGGACGCCGGCCTGGAGTAGCAGATAGCAAAACAAAAACAGACGTGATGGTGATGGGTGAAGAAATTCGGCTGTCCGGGGCAGGGATTGGGTTCCAATCTAGTCGGGGAAGGTCGTTAGAGGGTCGAGGGTGTCGAGGCGACCACCCAATTGGGGCGGCAACACTCACCGACAGCTGAATCGACGACGCGAACGCATCGCTAGGCATGGCGATGCAGGCGTTGTAGCAGCTGGAAGGCAGCCGAAGTTGGTCGTGGCGACACTGGGATGGCACGGTGGGGGTAAGTTACTAAAAATAAATATTAAGGGTTAAAGTTACTAAAGTAATTAATTCTTGGACGAAATTGACATGGACATAAGTAATAAAAAATACGGTAATGATAAACGGTTGATAATTAATGGGTGTAATACAAGCGACTAAATTAAATCGGACGGTTATAAATAATTAATAAAATAAAGATTTTACCTTTACCATATTAAATTTAATATTAGGTAAATAAAGTGATTATTTTAATAACGAGTCGGTAATGTAGAAAATAGGTTATTGAAATATAATCGTGTAAAAATCACAAACGTCGAACCTAAATAGCATAATGAAAATAAATAAAGTTCGAAACTTTATTAAGTTGAATAAATTAAAATAATTATATTAGTAATATCTTTGAATTAGAATAATGCAAATTAATTTAATTAATTTAATCAAAAGACTCAATTAATTAAGTTACTATTAATAATGATAGCAAGTAAAAATTATAACCTTAAACTAAATCATCAAGATCATGGTTAAGTAATTAACATCTTAAAGGAAAATACACTAATAATAATAATTAAATAATTGTCTATCAATTAATAATTATTTTCTCAATTGTTAAGTATTAATTATGATTTGGATAATTAATTTAAAATGTAAAGTAGGGCTTAAATGATTATGTCACATAAATAATTAATTATCTCACTAGATTTGTTGAGAATTTAATATTCAATATTTTTGAATGGTTGCATACTTATGTTGTCAAATTTTAATAATGATATATATATTAGACATTTAGTTGCATGCATTTCTACTCGAATAAAATTATACTTATGTATAATTTTATGTTCTCGTTCAGATTAGGATTGTTGGTCGCAGTTGCAAGTTCACCTATGAACTATCTAGGTCCGTATAATTATTTAAAATGTTGTATTTTCCCTTGTTGGTAGCCCTGGTCGGCTTGAGCCCAGATTCGACCACCATGCGCTGAACGCAGCCGGGGTCAAGGAATTGACTCAGTCTGACACGAAGCCGCACCCTTAAAATTACTATGTGGGAGTCTTGGTCGACTTGAGTATCTGACCACCATGCACTCGAACGCAACCGGGGTCGACTCATTTGGCACAAGGTAGCACCCCTGAAAGATTGAATACCTGCCTCCAGGCCGAAGGTGTGAAGGGCACAATGGTGCAAGACGGCTCATTATGCACTTGTGATACTGAGAGGGTGAGCGAATGGTAAATATCAGTAACTACAGGGCCTGGGCTACGTAACATGTGTGCACATGCATGGGATTGGAGTTGGATGGAGTGGCCACCCCTCCCATCATATTAAGAGCTCATCATAGGATCATAATTACTAAAAGGCACTTGAAATGATAATTGGGATTATATTGACTTGTTTTATTTAATTATGCCGCTTAGTGGTTTTATCACTAACGCGGAATTGCCTCAGGTGAGCAGCTTTGGACTGAGGACTAAAAGGGTGTTGGTGAATCTTTTACCAACCCAGGTTTGATGAATTGATAATAAATTGGACTTCCTTTTATTTTTCTTGTGTTATAATTGTGGCTATGGGAAATAGTCCGAAACTGTGGGATGGTTATTTTATATTTTAGAGAACATGATTTATTTTTATGTTTTATAAATTCTAGACTTATTTATCAATATATTGATTCATGTTCTTGCATGTTACATTTACATTAACTATATCTTTAGATAACACCCAGTTAGGTTCGGGTGGGTCGTTACAAGTGTTATGAGAGCCAGGTTTCCCACAAGCTCATATTTTATGACTCAAGTACCTTGTTGAAAAGTCAAGTAATTATCTTTTCCCACTATGTTGTGTTATTTATTAACAAAGTTATTCACTAATAAACCTAAGTCAAAACTGCAACAAGAACATATAAATGAACCATGATGGTTCAACGTTTTGAATGGCAAGCACTCGTAGACAGTCAAGCTGATCTGTGGAGTCGAATTTGAACACAGAATATATTGGCCCAGATCCTGATGGCCATACAGGGGTTGGCATAGGCTTCTGAAAATACAAATTCTGTGGTTCAGAATATTGTTCGGTGGTTACCAGGAGTGGTAGCATGGAATGGAGCCTCAAACTTGGCAGTGGGTCCCAAAATAACCCCAGATGGTGGTGAGGGAGTGCCCAAGGGCGGGCAGGGTTAGCAAACCTTAGGGAGCATCCAAACCCAGTGCCAACGGTAGTCCAACAAGTGGTGTCGCCATTAGTTGACGATAGTGACCGTTACACAGTAGAAAAATTCAGGAAGAATGGAGCTGAATTATTTATTGGAGGAATCGATCAAATGAAGGCAGAGAGCTGGATTGACATTACCGAAAGAAGTGTTTAGGGCTCTGTCTGTGCCCCACCGCCATTAAGTGAGGTTGGCAACATGCATGCTTCAGGAGAAAGCATCTTACTGGTGGAAAATCCATGGAAAAAAAACAAAGAGTTGTTTGGTGAGGATTGTAAAGCCTTTTGGCTAACTTAGTTGAGTCTGAGTCAAAACCCAAAGAATTGTCCATGATTCCTGTGGTCGTAGAGTTTCCCGACGTATTCCCAGATGAACTTCCAGGGTTACCTTCTAAACGGGTAATGGAGTTTGGCGTTGACCTAGCACCTGGAGTAACACCAATTTCTAAAGCACCATACCGCATGGCTCTAGTAGAACTCAAGGAGTTAAAGAGTCAACTAGAAGAGTTGTTGTAGGCAGGTTCCATCCGACCAAGTACTTCACCTTGGGGAGCCCCTGTTCTATTTGTGAAGAAGAAAGATGGATCAGTTAGGCTGTATATTGATTATCGAAAACTCAATCAAGTGACAGTCAAGAATTGGTACCCCTTACCGAGGATTGATGACTTGGTTGATTAGCTAAAAACAGCCGGAGTATTTTGTAAGATAGACTTGTAGCTGGTTATCACCAGTTGCAAGTAAAGGAGTCAGACTTATAGAAAATGGCTTTCCGAACACGATATGGACATTATGAGTTTCTGGTCATGCCTTTTGATCTAACAAATGCACTAGCGGCCTTTATGTCACTCACGAACACAGTATTCCATGCATATTTGGACAAGTTTATTATCGTGTTTGTGGACGTCATTCTGGTTTATTCAAATAATGAAGAAGAGCATGTGAAGCACCTATCCATTACTCTTCAAGTTTAGTGAGAAAATCAACTATTCACCAAGCTCTCAAAGTGTGACTTCTGGTTGACGGAGGTAAACTTCCAAGGTCATATTATATCGAAGGCCGGAATTGCAGTGGATCCATCAAAAGTGAAAGTAGTCATTGATTGACCACAACCTAAGTCAGTCACTGATATTAGAAGCTTCCTTGTTTTAGCTGGTTACTACAGGAAATTCATTAAAGACTACTCCTTAGTAGCATCGCCGATAACCAAACTCACAAGGAATGGAGTCAAGTTTGAATGGAGTAGTAAGTGTGAGGAGAGCTTCCAGTCTCTGAAGAAGAGCCTAACAACTGCACCAGTCTTGACCTCGCCAAACGGTAATGAAGGATTCGTAGTCTTCAATGATGCATCCCTGTTGGGTTTAGGATGTGTCCTTATGCAAGAAGGTAAAGTGGTGGCCTATGCCTCTCGTCAATTGAAGATTCAGGAGCAAAATTATGGAACTCATGACTTGGAACTGGCAACAGTGGTTTTTGCACTGAAGATTTGGAGACACTACTTGTATGGAGCTCAATTCGAAGTCTTCACTGACCACTAGAATTTGATGTGTATCTTCACCCAAAATGATCTTAACCTTCGACAGAGGCGGTGGATAGAATATTTGAACGACTACGACTTCCAAATTGTATACCATCCAGGGAAAGCGAATGTGGTAGCCGACACGTTGAGTCGTAAGGGCAAGGTGAACAACAGTCAGCAGTTAGCTGGACTTTGGGCCATGTCAGCAGAAGTGGTGGCTATGAACCCTGTGGAGCAACTAACAAGGTTACTCGCAAATTTGGTTATTTCCAATGATTTGGTAGATCGTGTTAAGCTAGCATAAATGGGTGATAAGGAGCTGAATGAAATGTTGGACAAGATTCCTGACATTGTAGCTAATTCCAATAGTGTAATTAGATTTAGAGGAAGGTTGTGTGTACCCAAGGATGATGCACTGAGGTAGAATATCTTCGAGGAGGCTAATCACTCAAAGTTCTCGATACACCCTGAAATTACTAAAATGTATCAGGATTTAAAGTGAACCTACTTGTGGATTGGGATGAAGAGGGATGTTTGGATTTTTTTCCAAGTGTCAGACTTGCCAATAGATCAAAGCTCAACATCAACTACCTGGAGGACTATTGCAACCTTTAGAAATACTAACTTGGAAATGGGAGTGTGTCACATGTGATTTTATTGCAAAAGATCCCAAGGACTCAGAAGAAGCATGACTCCATATGGGTAGTTGTGGACCGACTAACTAAGGTAGCTCACTTCATCCCCACAAAATCAATGAGGACGGTAGAATACCTGGCTGGATTGTATGTCGACAATATTGTCAAGTTGCATGCGATTCCAAAGGAGATAGTCTTCGACCGGGATCCCCTATTCACCTCACATTTCCATTTCTGGGAAGTTTTCCAAAAGCCATGGGGACTGAAATCAAGTTGAGTATAGCATGTCATCCCCAAACTGATGGTCAGAGTGAGAGGACTATTCAAACATTGGAAGATTTGTTAAGAGCTTGCATTCTTGACTGGGGAGGTGACTGAGAGAAACACTTAGCCTTGGCTAAATTCACCTATAATAACTCTTACTAAGCCAGATAGGGATGACACCATTTGAAGCCTTATATGGTAGGCCCTTCAGATCTCCATCGTGCTGGCTGGAGTCTACCTAAGCAGTTATAGTCGGGCCAGCGATGGTGAGAGAAGCAACTGAAAAGGTGAAACTCATTCAGAAAAGGCTTAAGGCAGCTCAGGATCGACAGAAGAGTTATGTTAATACTCGAAGGAGTGACCTAGAGTTCCAAGTTGGGGAATTTGTGTACCTAAAGATATCTCCTAGGAAGGGGTTGATCAAATTTAGAACATCAGGGAAGTTGAAGCCAAGTTTCATAGTACTGTTTCAATCCTGGATCAAGATGGAAATTGTGCATATAGACTAGCATATCCATCAAGCCTAGTGGGAGTACACATTGTTTTTCATGTGTCAATGCGAAAGAAATATGTACGAGATGAAGATCATATCACCACCAATTTTAAAGACTTAGAGCTACAATCAGATTTAACGAACGAGGAAAAGCCGATTCGCATTCTGGCAAGAGAAATAAAGACACTCAGGAACAAGGAAATTCCTTTGATAAAAGTACTGTGGAAAAATCAGGGGTCAGAGGAAGCTACATGAGAGACTGAACAAGAAATGACAAGGAAACATTCTAGCCTGTTTGTGGCATAGGAGTTTTATATTTGTAGTAGCATGAACTGTTCTCGAAGAAATAAAAAAATTAATCATGATTGTTCTGTTTCCCGTTATGATATTTCGGGGACAAAATATTTCCAAGTTGGGGAGATTGTAAAGACCATGAAAAAAAAGGACAAGGACGTGGTCCGGGAAGGACTGAACGTGTTATATTCTCTACCCGATTAATTCAACCCGGATAATTATTTACCCGGTTAAATGAAATACGGGTGTAGGGGTGTTTTCACATACCCTAGCCATCATTTTAATTTTTATAATTTTGAAAGAAGACGTCATTTTTGGTGTCGTCTTCCTCACCTTAGCCGCCTGGTTCTCCTCTTCCTTGCCAGTGCTTATTCCTTGCTTAGGTATTCTTCCTATCTCCCTATTCTTAAGTTTCATGCATGCATATTTTAAAATGATAATAAGCTTGTTAATCATAAAAATTAAAATTTTAAATCAACATCAAAAGAACTAAACTAAATTGTATAAGACTGGAATCCTTGGGAAATCACGACAAGCTTCTCTAGGGATTCATTACAATGGATGATTTCAAGCCAAGGAAAAACCACGGCCCTACCGCCGGCACAGTCCCGTGGGTGACCTCCTCTTTATGAAACAGGGCGGCGATCGTTCCAATTTATGGCCGATCTCGCTTGGTCGAATGCCAGTCCTGAGGTAGTGGAGCCTCAGGTGAATGATAAACGTTGTAGCAAGGTGCAAGAGATCAATCAGTGGCTAAAGTTGGCACCTTTGAGGTCTGTATCCATGGACGCCGGCCCGGAGTAGCAGATAGCAAAACAAAAACAGACGTGACGGTGATGGGTGAAGAAATTCGGCTGTCCGGGGCAGCGATTGGGTTCCAATCTGGTCGGGGAAGGTCGCTAGAAGGTCGAGGGTGTCGAGGCAACCACCCAATTAGGGCGGCAACGCTCGTCAGTGGCTGAATCGACGACGCAAATGTGTCGCTAGGCATGGCGATGAAGGTGTCGCGGCTGCCGGAGTTGGTCGGGGCGACACTACGACAGCACGGCGGGGCTGGGTGGTGACGATTGACGGCAGCCAGAGGCGGCTGGAGGGCAGCTGGGTTTGAAGAACAGAGCATGGCGCCGGGAAGAAGAAGAAGAAGATGACTCACAGTGGCAAATCTGTAAATACTGGTTGACTCGAAACCGATTTGAGTTAAAAATAATTCTAACTCGTAATAAATCTTTAAAAATAATTATTTTAATGAGTTATGGGTTAAAGTTACTAAACTAATTAATTCTTAGATGAAATCGACATGGACATAAGTAATAAAAAATATGGTAATGATAAATGGTCGATAATTTATCGGCGTAATACAAACGATTAAATTAAATCGGTCGGTTATAAGTAATTCATAAAATAAAGATTTTACCTTTACCATATTAAATTAATATTAGTTAAATAAAGTGATTAATTTAATAACGAGTTGGTAATGTAGAAAATGGGTTATTAAAATATAATTGTGTAAAAATCACAAGAGTGGAACCTAAATAGCATAATGAAAATAAATAAAGTTCGAAACTTTATTGAGTTGAATAATTTAAAATAATTGTATTAGTAATATCTTTGAATTAGAATAATGCAAATTAATTTATTAATTTAATCTTGTAAAACCCGTGACTCGAATTAGAGTTTTACGTTACCGAACTAGTCAATTCAGCCGTTGGTTTGAGTCGAGTCAGTTTCATAAGCCACGTGCTGAGTCGAGGTCAGCCGTGAGTTATGAGCTATGAGAGTTAGGTATACCTGAATATATGATGATAATGTCAAAAAGATGGTGACAAATGAGTTATGAGAATATATGAAAGTATGCAGTATTTTTCTTTTTATATGTTTGATTGTACAAATAGTTTTAGGCCGAATAACACATTAGTATGTGTTAGATCATATTCGGGTGGGTTATTATTTATAGAGCATGTCATTTGGATGTTGTTGTGTATGTTTTATTTTATGAGATTTTTCCATATTTTTCTAGATTTTGTTTTTAGGATTTATTACGAACTAGTAATTATTTTGACTCGAGTATGAATTGAGTCCATACTTATTTACGAGTTTGCCACTAGGGGTGTTTTTCTCCCTCCCAACACCTTCCACCTACCAAAACCCTAGCCACTGCCGCCCTTGAGGTTGTCGCCACCACCGCCAACGCCGCAATGCCGCCGATCAATGCCGCCCTGCCTTGCCGTGCCGTCGTTGTGCCGCACCGACCAACCCTGGCCACCGTCGTGCCTCCATGACGCCGGAATTGCACCACAAGCCGCGACACTCCCCTTGTCGATTCGCCGCCATCCGGGCAGCATCACCGCAGCCGTGACCCCGACAACCACCCCCTTCACTTCCCGACATTCCCCCTTACAAAGCGCCGCCGTCGAAGCCAGCCATGGGCCTGATCAGAGTGACCGACTGCCACGACCGAACTCGACACCACCGCCGGCAGTCATCGCCACTGCGGTCGCCCTTGCCGTCACCACCTCTGGGATGAGTTCCCCGAGCCGGTTTACCCCCAATTGCCCTGCCGGAACAGTCGCCGGAAAACCGCCAGGATAGTGCCGGATGTCGATGACAAATTGAATTCCCTAAAATTCGTCAGAAATCACCTGAGGGTGCCAAATTCGAACTTCAGACGCCATAGGGTGCCAAATTCGAGCCACAAATCACGCGAGGTATAATTTATTCTAATTTAATTATTTAAAGGTACTGATTATTAGAATTGCATGCCATGATTGGTGAATTGTGTGTTGTAATTATATATATAAATGTAGATTTGATTAAGGATAAAATATGAAATTTGTTTGATTGAGTTGTGTTAAAAATGGAGGCCATTAACTAATTAGGGTAACTAAGTAATGATCATGATCTAATGCAAACTAGCCTAAGTAGACTTGCTAGAATTGATATAGGTTGATGTGTGTTGATTGATGCGTGATGGATGTATGCGTGTTATAGGATGTATGATTGCATCATGAGCCGGCATTAGTATTTAGTTTTGATGTGTAGGTACGGTGTAGGAGCTCGCCGCCTAGGTGCGAGGACTCGATTGGAGCTTCTGCCAGGTCCGTTTAGGACTCATTCTCTGTTTTACGCTATTCTATTGTGTGTTTGATTTATCATGCGCAGGACGAGTTAAGTGGCATTTTATCGAATCCAACTTAACTCGGGCCATTTAGCCAATAGTTTTTTGGATTAATTACCCTCGAGGATGAGATTCCTCGAGTCAGTTTTGAAACTAAGATCCACCGCAAGTTGCCTTACGGCCTAATGTATAAATCCCAACCCAGGCCTATATATGTATAGTTTTCGTGTTATGATGAGAGATGGAATGAGGGTTACTGATGGCCACGCCTTCAGATAGGGCGTGTGCACGGAAGAGCAGGTTCTAGAGCTGGGAGAACCCAATTCGTTGCCAAAAGATCCGAACAACTCCACCTTTGAATTCCTCAAACCCGGAGAAGTGTGGAGATTTACGGGTACTGCAATGCAGCGCATGTCTAGAGGGTGTTCGGCTTGCCATATTGTTATGTTTTATCATATTTTGATAAAATATTTATATACCCTTTTTGTGGACAGGTTGGCCCCTATTACACTTTTAGGGGATATTCTGTCCATGTTTTGGTAAAAATTAATGAATTTTTATTTGAATTTCTTTCTTATTGAATGGTTTTGTTTTGCTTGCATATCATAGCATACATGTAGGACTACGTTAGAATCAAATTGTTCTCATTCATGCATTTCATGGTTGCATCCCCATCTTAAGACGCGGAGGGCAGATCCGGGTCGGCTTAACCAAACCAGTACATTAGCGAACGATTTGGTCTCTGGTGACATTTCCGAGTCGGTTCACGGGTGAGCCAAAACGGGGTATTACAAATCGAATGTCTTAATTAATTAAATTACTATTAATAATGATAGTGAGTAAAAATTATAACTTTAAACTAAGTGAGATATCGAGTAAGTGTTTACAAAATCTTCTTCTATACAAAGAAATCATTTATCAAACTCTATTAATATGGATGTATTTGAGATCACCAAATGTTCGGGAGTTATTCTATTCAATCTTTTTCCTTCTTCTTCTTGATGGATATCTCGTTCGTACACATCTTCTCTTTATATCCCATGCCTCCAATGAGTTGCAAACTATAACACCCCGATTTTGGTTCACCTGAGAACCGAATCTAAAATATTACAATCAAATCGACTCATGTTTAAAGTTGTTTGTCGGGAAGACTCAATCGATAAAATAGATTGTAACAACCTGCTTGGTGTCATGAGAATGGAAGACAATGTTAAATACGCATCAAAACACATCGAACATAAATAAACGTAAGAAAGTAAATAATTTTGTTAAGCTCAAGTGTGTGTAGCGTTTATTTGTCCTCCCACCAAAGTTGATTCAGGATTTGCTTGACCTACATATATTATATGAAAAACTTGAATAACGAATATTACTACTCGAAAAATAACTAGTACAAACTGGCAAATGGGTATTCCATTACCCACGAAATTTATGAAACTTCAGAGTTGCCTCACACTAGGGGTAAGCATACATACTTAAACAAGTGCCGGTGTGCATGCGCGACAAATATTCATATTCATACATACAACACTTACGCCCTCACATCATCCATATTACACCTGCTACGGTACTCGAGTGCAAAAAAGAACAGTTAAGTTAGTGTCACAAATTCCAGAATGTGCTGAGTTATGTAGTACCCTCATACACCGCACTACCTTAGGGTTTGAAGGAGTACTAGGGTAACACCCCGTTTCGGCTCACCCATGAACCGACTCGGAAATGACACCAGCGACCGAACCGTTCGCTAATGTATTGGTTCGGTTAAGCCGACCCAGATCTGCCCTCGGCGTCTTAAGATGGGGATGCAACCATGAGATGAATGAATGGGAACAATTGGGTTCTAATGGAGTCCTACATGCATGTGATGATATGCAACCAAAATAAAACCATTCAACAAGCAAGAAATTTAAATAAAAATTCATTAATATTTACGGAAAAACGAACAGAATCTCCTCTAAAAGTGCAATAGGGGCCAACCTGTCCACAACAAGAGTATATAAATATTTTAACAAAATACAATAAAAGAAAACAATCTACTATGGCATTCAGTCATTATCTCTTTCGTTTCATCTGAGCTGAGTCTGAACTCCAAGGCTCCCTACTCATTCACAATTATCCGCTCGTCTCATAAGAAGCAATTTATCAAGGCAAAAACATTCTAATTATCATTCACACAGCATTAACACACCATCATTATACATGACACGCGGCAGGTACATGTGTGCGCGGTTCCGTGCTGCTCCTCCGCAGTCCCGACAGCCTTCATCGCTCGCATTCCTCACCTACATATATATAGAAAAACCATCAGTAACGAGTGTTACCGGCCCAGAAAATAACTAATATTAATCTGGCATAGGAGAGCAAACTCTCCTGTTGAATGAAAACCATATACTTCCTCAAGAACTCTCATCAGGGCACATATGGGAGTCGTTGCCCTCGGGTCGACAGCGTCCCCCTTTCTTTCTCATTCTCATACCTTAGCCATTTCTCTATCGCTTCTCGCATCAAATCTCATTCCTTTTCGCCCTCTACACCTTCCATATTACTCCTGGCCTTGAGCACGAAGGCCGAGCACTCTCAGGCAGTCGCCTTTAGTACCCTTTGAAACCACAAGTCTAGACATGCGCTGCATTGCAGTACCCGTGAACCTCCACACTTCTCCGGGTTTGAGGAACTCAAAGGTGGAGTTGTCAGGATCCCTCGAGAATGAAACGGCCCGCACACCATTCCAGAGCCCACTATCGACTCACACGTGCCCGCTCGCGTAGCACGGTAGTCGGATTTCCCTCATTCAATCTCTCACTGAAAACGTGAAAACTATACATATATATAGGTCTAGGTTGGGATTTATACAATAGGCCCGAAGGCATCGTGAGCTGGATCTAAAGTTCGAAAACAAACTCGAGGGATCTCATCCTCGAGGGTTATTAATCCGGAAAATCGTTGGCTAAATGGCCCGATGTTAAGTGGGATCCGATAAAATGCCACTTAACTCGTCATGCACATGATAAATCAAATACACAATAGAGTAGCGTAAAAATAGAGAGCGAGTCCTAAACGGACCTGGTAGAAGCTCCAAGCGTGTCCTCGTGCCTAGGCGGCGAGCTCCTACTCCGTACCTACACATCGAAACTAAATACTAACGCCCGCTCATGATGCAGTCATACATCCTATATCACACATACATCCATCACGCATCAATCGACACACATCAACCTATATCAATTCTAGCAAATCTACTTAGGTTAGTTTGCATTAGATCATGATCATTACCTAGTTACCCTAATTAGTTTCTTAGCCTCCATTTTTAACACCGCTCAATCAAACAAATTTCATATTTTATCCTTAATCAATTCTACATTTATACATATAATTATAACACGCAATTCACCAATCCTAGCATGCAATTCTAATAATCAATACTTTTAAATAATTAAGTTAAAATAAATTATACCTCGTGTGATTCGTTGCTCGAATTCGGCACCCTATGGTGTCCGAAGTTCGATAGGGTTCAATCGAGGGGATTCGGTGGAAGATCAGGTGATTTTCGATGAATTTCGGTGAATCCAATTGTCCGGCGACTTCCGGCGATATTCCGGTGACTGTTCCAGCGGGACAATCGGGGGTAAGGGTTAGCACCGGCTCGGCGAGCTTGTCCCAATGGTGGTGACGGCAAGGGCGGCCGCGGCGGCGATGACTGTCGGCGGCGGCGTCGAGTTTGGTCGGGGCGGTCGGTCGTTCCGATCAGGCCCACGGCCTGGCTTCGACGGCGGTGCTAGGTAAGGGGGAAATGTCGGGGAGGTCAAGGGGGTGGTCGTCGAGGTCACGGCGGTGGCGGCACGGCCCTGATGGCAGTGAATCGACAAGGAGAGCGTCGCGGCTCGTGGGGCGATTCCGGCGTCGTGGCGGCGAGACGGTGGCCGGGGTTGGTGGCGGCACGACGATGGCATGGCGGGACGGCGACGATCGGTGGCAGTGTGACGTCGGCGACTCGCAGTGGCGGCGAGGGTTTGGGAGGGGAAGTGTCGGAAAGGAGAAAACACTCAATGGCAAATCGTAAATAAGTATTGACTCGATTCTGACTCGAGTCAAAATAATAACTAGTTCGTAATAAATTCTAAAAAAATCTAGAAAAATATGAAAAAAATCCCATAAAATAAAACAAACACAACAACATCCAAATGGCATGCTCTATAACTAATAACCCACCCGAATATAATCCAACACGTCCTAATGCGTTATTCGGCCTAAAACTATTTCTACGATCAAACATATAAAAAGAAAAAAATACTGCATACTTTCATATATTCTGATAACTCATTTCTCACCATCTTCTTGACGTTATCATCATATATTCAGGTACACCTGACTCTCATCGCTCATAACTCACGGCTGGCCTCGACTCAGCACGCGGTTCATGAAACTGACTCGACTCGAACCAACGGTCGAACCGACTGGTTTGGTAACGTAAAACCCTGACTCGAGTCACGGGTTTTACAAACTTCCTTCCTTATAAAAATTTCGTCCTCGAAATTTTAGATTAAGGAGGCTTCACTCTGGTAGCTATCTACTAAATGTGAAATCTGAAGTGAGACGCTTGCGTACCTGTCACATTTGTCGCATCTTCCAGTGCTTCAGCAATCGTGGCTGTGTCCATCCCAGCTGTCCATGGTGGTACCGTGAAGGACGGTCCTGCTGGTGGTGTTGTTTGCATTCCGCTCTGATCCAAGGCCTGGTGTTCTTGTCCTGTCATGATAGCTACAAGTCCTCTCTGCTGCTGTCTCAGTGGCTGTCGGTCTCTGCCTCTCTGGCCTTGACCTTGACCTTGCTGACCTCTCTGCTGTGGTTGTTGCTAGGGAGCTGGGAGTGTAAGTCTCTACAGAGGTGCTAGGAGTGTCACCTGTTGGTTCTGGCCAGTTGGACAAGTTGCGGCTCTATGCCCTGGTTGACCGCAACTATAGCATACGTCTGTGCCTACACTGCACTCTGCAGCTCTATGTCCTCGCTGACCGCATCTGTAGCATGCGTCTGTGCCTGCTCTGCACTCACCTCCATGACGACGTCGACAATTCTGACAGAAGGGTGCTCTGTAGCCCTGAACTTGGGCATCCATAGCCCTCATGGCAACTGGTGCATCTAACCGATGTCTCTGTTGTTCTCCCTGCTCTGGCTGATACGGTCTCGAATGTTGCTACCTCTGGTCAACATCTCGGCGAGGTCTAGCAGCTATAACTCGTTCTGCCTCGCCTGCAGCTCTCACAACATCACCGAAAGTAGTGAACTTCCTATCCAAATAGGCCATCCTGATCTCGTGATGGAGGCCTTCGTAAAAATGCTCTATCCTTCTTTCTTCAGTGGACACCAAGTCTGGTGCAAATCTCTCCAGAGCTCTAAACCTAGTCTCGTATTGTACCACCGTCATGGGTCCCTGCCTTAGCGTCTGGAATTCTCATTCCTTTCTCTTCCTGATGTTTGGCGGGAAATACTTTCCATCGAATTCTGCCCTAAATTCCTCCCATGTGATGTCCTGGTGCTGACGATGGGCGAATACAGAATTCTGGACTGAACTCCACCATATCCTGGCTATCGTCCTGGAATGCTCCTATGATGATGCGCACTCGGTGCTCCATGGGGCATGCCATAGTGTCAAACACTCCAATAGCTGACGATATCCACAAGAATGCCTCTTCCGCGTCCAACTTTCCAAAGAAAGGTCGTCCACCATTCTTCACGAACTTTTCGTACTGCCACAGTTCCAATTTCCTCGTATCCACTGATCTGTTTGATCTTTCTCCTTGCTCATACCGAGGAAATTGTGGTCCCGTACCTGTTGGTACACCGTCAAATCTTGCAGCTCCACTTCCGCCTGCAGTCTGCCCGCTACCTACAGCTGCGGTTCCACTGATGTCCGGTCTCATCCCCGCCTGAAGTGGGGCAAATATGGGAACTGTCATTGGAGTAGTCCTCTGTTGCAGTGGTGGAGGAGGAGGCGGCGACAGAGGGTCTGTGGAAACTGCCGGCTCTCCCCGTGCCTCTTCACCTACTACTGGTCTCTTCTCAGTTCTGGCCACAGAAAGAGCTATCTGTCTGAGCTCTCTCCTGAATTCCTCTTGGTCTTGCTACATTTGTCTCCTAAATTCTTCCTGACTTTGCTGCATTTGTATCTGAGCTTCCGCCAACCTGGCAATCGCTGCGTCTCTCTCCTGTCGACTACTTCTAGTGCGGTAACTGTCACGACCACTGTCTCGGTCCCTGCGACTATCTAGGTCCCGGCGACTATCTCGGTCGTGATAACTGTCTCGATGATGGCTCTCACCACGTCGGCTAGCTGAAACTGGCACACTGACCTCTACTGGTGGCATGGCAGTCCTAGGTTGACTAGAGGTGGCGTCACTGTGAACAGGGCTAGGACTGTCCTGTCTGGCTCATTGGAGGACGATCGGACTCCTGATCTGTGTCTGGCGGGTCTGTGTCACCATCCTGCTACAAGTTCCTGACTCTAGATCTAATCACCCTGTCACACCACCAACTCGTAAGGAAATCTACAACCAAAAACATTAAGACAGAAAAATACCTGTCGGCACAGCTCGGAGCAGCTTCGGCACACATGTAACCTATAACGCATCTACCATCTTAATCAACCAAGGGTTAGCTCTGATACCATTATTGGTATCAGCGAACATATGGCAAGAGCTGCCTGATACCATTTGTAACCATTTCGGCTCACCCGTGAACCGACCCGGAAATGTCACCGGCGACCGAACCGTTCGCTAATGTACTGGTTCGGTTAAGCCGACCCGGATCTACCCTCGACGTCTTAAGATGGGGATGCAACCATGAGATGCATGAATGGGAACAATTGGGTTCTAACGGAGTCCTACATGCATGTGATGATATGCAAGCAAAACAAAACCATTACAACAAGCAAGAAATTTAAATAAAAATTCATTAATATTTACGGAAAAATGGACAGAATCTCCCCTAAAAGTGTAATAGGGGCCAACCTGTCCACAACAAGGGTATATAAATATTTTATCAAAATACGATAAAACATAACAATCTACTATGGCATTCAGTCATTATCTCTTTCGTTTCATCTGAGCAGAGTCTGAACTCCAAGGCTCCCTACTCATTCACAATTATCCGCTCGTTTCATAAGAAGCAATTTATCAAGACAAAAACATTCTAATTATCATTCACACAGCATTAACACACCATCATTATACATTACACGCAGCAGGTACATGTGTGTGTGGTTCCGTGCTACTCCTCCGCAGTCCCAACAGCTTTCATCGCTCACATTCCTCACCTACATAATATATAGAAAAACCATCAGTAACGAGTGTTACCGGCCCGGAAAATAACTAATATCAATCTGGCCCGGCCGTGGCGGCGCTGACTGCCGGCAGCGGCATTGAGTTTGGTCGGGGCGGTCGGTCGTTCTGATCAGGCCCACAACCGGCTTCGACGGTGGTGCTAGGTAAGGGGAAACGTCGGGAGGTCAAGGGGGTGGTCGTCGAGGTCACGGCAGCGGCGGCGCGGCCCGGACGACGGCAAATCGACAAGGAGAGCGTCGTGGCTCGTGGGGCGATTCCGGAGTAAAGGCGGCAAGACAGTGGCTGTGGTTGGTCGGGGCGGGGATGATCGGCGGCAGTGTGACATCGGCGATGGCGGCGGCGACGAATACAAGGCGGCGGTAGGGTTTGGGTGGGGAAGTGTCGGGAAAGGAGGTGAAATACTCCAATGGCAACATCATAAATAAGTTGTAAAGACCCAGAAAATAATAATAATAATAATTATTATAATAATAATAATAATGACGTTCAACATAGTGGGATCGAACGTGGGAAAAAATTCGTTAGCTAGATAAGTATGAATTACCCGGTTAATTGAAAAGTAATTTTTAATTGGATAATTTTAGTTGAATCGGTCGAGTCGACTACATTAATTATCCAATTAACCATTTAAGTGAACTATACCATGTGCCCATTTAACAGGTTAAGTGAAATGGTTAAGTGGACCAAGTTGATTACCCAATTACCTGGTTAGAGGAATTACGGTGAAAGGGTGCTTCCACGTACCCTAGCCGTCATTTTATTCATTATAAAAGGAAAAGGGGAGGGCGTCATCTACATTTTCCTCCTTAGACAGACGATGGATTTCCTCCTTCGCTCGAGTAATTTTCTTTCCTTTCTTTTTCTTTTGTTGCATGCATACACATGTTGCATAAATCATAAACATGATAAACAAAAGAATTAAATGAGAAATCAACAAGGGAAGAAGAAAACCAGGAGGGCGTCCTGCTGTTTTCCAGCAGCAACCACGCCATGTTCCCTTCCATGGTGCGGGGTTGACGTGCTGGAGGTGGGAATTGCTCCCGACGGTGATGCTGGCCGGATGGAGTCACCTTGGAGGGCCAAAACAGACTGTCAAGGAGGCACGCAGGTCTGAAATCCGAGGGGAGAACAGGTCGGTGTTGCCATGGGTGGTGCTGGCCAGAGGTGGATCCGCCATGGAAAGTGCAGACTGGTTGTCACCTGGGGTGGTGCTGGTCATCACCTTGATGGGGCAGGACATGGTCGCCATGGCTGCTGGTCGGCCACCATTAATGGTGAAATTAAGGTCCCCATATTGGGTGTAGTCCAAGTTTCATGAGATAGCAGCGGATAAAGATTGGATCTTTGGGGTTTTTCCAATCGGATTTGTGGGGTAGATAGAAGATGGGGTCTGAAATTAGGTGGAAGGAAAAGAAGACATGCTGGTCGGGTGCTGTTTATGTGGCCGACTAGAGTAGTCGTCATGGGTCTGGTCGGGTGTTGTTTATGTGGCCAACTAGGGTAGACGCCATTGGTCATGGGCTGATTATGTGACTGACATGGAGTCACCATGGTCAGGTCGGGGTTGCTGATTGGGTGGCCGGAATGGGGTCGCCAAGGACTGGTTGATGGTTGCCATGTGGTGGCCAAGTTGGAGATTCCATGGCAGCAAATGGAGGCCGCCACGTTAATGGTTGGTTGCCATGCATGGTGAAAATACCGGCTTTCACGGGTTGACTACAATAAAACTGGGAGCCTTGGGGTCGTTAAATGAATTTGTTAAAGTAGAATGGCAACCAGGTAAATATGGGAGAACTCGATGCGGTTGAGTTAGAATATAAGGTAAATACAAAAAAATTAAGTATGGGACATGTTAATGATTAAATTATCAATTAGATAATGGGGATTTGGATGGGGATAATTAATAATTAATTATCATTAGAATTGATGAAAATTTAATAAAAAATGAAGACTAACATGAACTAATTACATCATTTATAATTGATAGTATATTAGTCATGTAAGTTGCATGTTGGTTCATGCAAAATAAAATTATACTAATGTATAATTTTATGCCCTCATTCAGATTAGGGTTCACGGGTCACATTCAGACGAAATCACAAGTCAGCTACGTATAATAGGTAGAACATCGTATTTTCCTTATTGGGTAGCCTAGGTCGGCCTGAGCCCAGATTCGACCACCATGCACCGAGTGCAACCGGGGTCAAAGAATTCACTCAGTCCGACACTGGGTCGTATTATGTGCGTAAAGTTTGTAATGCATTAACATTGTTTCGGAGTAGTGATAGCAGCCCCATAAAATGGCTACGGCCGGGGTGAGCAAGGCACAGCGATTCCTCCATTGCACTGGAGTGCAGTGATAGCCTCCCCATAAAAAGGCTACGGCCGGGGTGTGTGAGGCACTGGCACTAGAGTTGGCAGTGAGAACTTCCCCACAAACGGGGCATAGCAATGACTTGAGTGCAGTGATAGCCTCCCCATAAAAAGGCTACGGCCTGGGTGTGCAAGGCACTGGCACTGGAGTGCAGTGATAGCCTCCTCATAAAATGGTTACGGCCAGGGTGTGCAAGGCACTGGCACTAGAATTGGTAGTGAGAGCTTCCCCACAAACGGGGCGTAGCAATCACCTGAGTGCAGGGGTGTAGTGATAGCTTCCCCACAAAAAGGCTACAGACGGGGTGTGCGAGGCACTGGCACTGGAGACGGTAGTGGTAGCCTCCCCACAAAAGGGCTACGGCCGGGGTGTGCGGATCACAGCGGATACCTCCTCCGCATTGTTTTGGAGTATAGCGGAATCGCTGCACCGCATATTAAAATAAACATAAGGAAGTAGTGGAATGTACTCGATTTGTTTTATATATTATATTACTTAGTGTTGTAATCACTAACGCGGGATTGCCTCTGCAGGTGTGCAGATACAAGATTAGGTGATTGACAACCAGGGCATGGAGAAAAATAAATATGAGGACTCCTTTTTATTTATTTATTTGAGAAATAAGTGTGGCTAGTGGGAAACGGTCTAAGACTGTGGGATCTTTATATATGTTTTTGTTAAAAAAAATGTTATACATATTTGCTTAATTGTGAGTAACACCTGGCCAGCTAGGCCCACAATGTTGTGACAAATGGCGGGTCGTTACATAAGTATTGACTCGATTCTGACTCGAGTCAAAATAATAACTAGTTCGTAATAAATTGTAAAAAAAGTATAGAAAAATATGAAAAAAATCCCATAAAATAAAACAAACACAACAACATCCAAATGACATGCTCTATAACTAATAACCCACCCGAATATAATCCAACGTGTCCTAATGCATTATTCGGTCTAAAACTATTTCTAGGATCAAACATATAAAAAGAAAAAAATACTGCATACTTTTATATATTCTGATAACTCATTTCTCACTATTTTCTCGACGTTATCATCATATATTCAGGTACACCTGTCTCTCATCGGTCATAACTCATGGCTGGCCTCGATTCAACACGCGGTTCATGAAACTGACTCGATTCGAACCAACAGTCAAACCGACTTGTTCGGTAACGTAAAACCCTGACTCGAGTGTAAGGTTTTACAACTAGTGCAGTCCATAGATATCTTGTAAAACCCCAGTTTCAGCTTAGGGTTTTACCCTATTTAGTTTTGTCCAGTTTGGGCAATCTCGAGTTGGTTCGACCGAGCTCGACCCAGACTAGTTTTCAAATTATGAGTATGAGCCCAGATGGCCGTATGAGCATGTTATAGTGGATGAGTGTGCCCGACATGTAGATGATAAGATCATGAGTTATCAGTGTATACTGAAGAATATAGATTTGTTTGTATATGTTAACCAGGATTTTAGGCCTAGATCTAGGCCGTTGAAGCGCTTACTATCCGTTTGGGGACTTTTCGGGTATTTCATTTGCATATAGCATAGGAATTTTAGATCATTCGATTGTGCCCCTATGGGCCCAGCTTGATTTAGTTCGTAGTTTGAGGCCCATTTAATTTTCTTGCCTTGATTCCCGCCTAAAGAGTCAATTTTATTACTCGAGTTAGTTTTAACTTTAGATGGTCTCGATTCGAGCTTTTTGTCCATATGCATAGTGCATGTACCCATAGGTGGGCCCTACTAGGCCACAAGTTGTTAGACTTCAAGATCGTGCCACGTGGCAATATCTGAGTCGTCCACTAAGATTTATCTTCACCCGTTGGTTTCGAGAGTTTCCACGATTTTGAAATTTTCTACTATTACACCGCTGCCACTTCGGCTCGTGACCGGCGAGTCTCCGGACCTCTTTTGACCACCCATTTGGTATGGTCGTGACTGCCTCGTGGCCGGCTTTCCATTCGTACAACTCACGACCAGCGACGCCACCGTAGTCGCCGTCGGTGACTGAGTTTTTGATCACTGTTCACCATCGCCGCCGCCACCAGTTGGGCCTTTTTCCAGCGTCGGTGTGGCACCTTCAGCCTATTTGACCCCCCACACAGGTTCCCCTTGTCGAGATCTACAATTTGAGACCAACATCGACCTCCACCGTGGCCACGATCGCCGCCGGCGACGTCGCCACACACGGCGGCAATGCCACCCCCTTCCGACCGATATCCGGCCATCCATTGGCTGGAATCCTCTCGTTACCGGCCGCGCCGTTCTCCTCTCTTCCGATTGCAACCAGAGGCGATCCTCACCAGGCCGCCATCGGCATTCTCCCGTGACGGGCACCGCCGCCCCCTATTTAACCATTTGCCCGGTTCGTCGTACGCTTGACCGCGACCACGTCTACCTGACCGTGACTGTGTCCACATGCATGCGACCGCGTCCGCCTACTGGATCTTGTCCTGTAGCCTGCCAGCCCATGTCCGAGTCCGCCCGCCAGCCCATGTCCAAGTCCGCCCGTCCAGTCAGGTCCGTCTAGCCAATTTTTGGTTAACCTAGACCCGGTTGGTTCAACCTATTTGGTTTGGTCTCATTTAGCTTGGTTCCGTCCGGTTCAACTTATTTTCCGACTGTTTTGTACGTTCTTACACCATTTTCGGTAATTCAAGAACTCTTTCATTACTTTAGATGCATATTCACATTTTTTAGCATGTTTCGATGATACGCGTATTTTTCTTTATTAATTAATTAATTATTTACTTATTTATTTATTCATGATTATTAATTTCTTATTATTATATATTTGTTGACTATGGTGAATGTTTACATAATTATTTGTTATTAATAATATAATATTTACTTATTAATATTAGACTTATTATGTTATTAAATTGCATTTATTTATTTATTTATTTGTTTATTTATATATTTATTTATCTATTTGTTTGTTTGCGTGTAAGTTATTATTTATTTGTATTTAATTATGTATTATTGTATTGTATAACTATGATGTTATTAATATTCATTATTAAAGATTATTAAATATTAGTTTATTTATTTATTTATTGAATTATTATATATTTATATGTATTTATTTATATATTTATATGTTTACAAGCACGAGAGTATATATCAATTTACTCGTGTTTACTTGTATATTTATATAATATAATTATATTATTATTTTATGATAAGTATTGTTCATGTTTATGTACTTATTATTTACCTAATTATTTATGAATGCATTTTTTGTTTGTTTATTTATTTATTATTTATTATTATTATGTCTCTATTTGCGTGCCAAGTGTTTAGTTGTAAGTTTGTTAGCATTATTTTCTTTATTAGGATGTATTGATAATATGAGCACGCACCACGAGCATGCATCATATTGGGATGTTAGTATTTTACTTAGTAGTGGGTTCCGATGTAGGTTTCGGAGTCCGGGCTCGCCGTAGATGTGCAGCTATGCTTTGAGCTTGGACCACAAGTCCGTAGGACTCTCCCTCTCTACTTGACTCCTTGAGTGCTGAGTGTAAAGATGTTTTATACGTAGGACGACATCGGTGGCGTTTTATTGCATCCCTCCGATGTCTAGCCATTTAGCTATGTTTTCTATGCATGTTTAATAAAACTACAAGGATGAGATCCCTTGTTGCTTTTCAAACTTAAGCTCCAAAACTTTATGATATAAGCCTCTTTCCTAAGCCTATTATATAAGTACGCATATTTTTACGAATTTCACAAATAAGAGAGTGAGCGGTATGGAGATATATATGAATCGCACTAGTACTCCTTCAAACCATGAGGTAGTGCGATATATGATGGTACTGTGGTATGTAGCACATTTCCAAAATATGTGGCACTAACTTAGATGTTCATTTTGTCACTCGAGTACCGTGGCGGGTGATATGGAAGGTGTGAGGGCGTAAACGCTATATGTATGTATAAATATGATTATGAGCAGTGCATGCGAGCCGGCAATTGCTCAAGTATGTTTCCTTACCGTCCAGTGTGAGGCTATCTTGAAGTTTAATAAGTTTTTGTGGGTAATGGAATACCCATTTGTCAGATTATATTAGTTATTTTTCAGACCAATAACATTTGTTACTGATGGTTTTCATATAATATATGTAGGTCATGAAAATCCTTAGTCGACGTTGGTGGGATGATAGATAAACGCTTCACACACTTGAGCTTAGCGCATTTATTTCTTTTCTTACTTTTATTTATGTTTGATGTGTTTTGATGCCTATTTAATAATGCATTCCATTCTCTTGACACCAAGAAGGTCGTTTCGATCTATTGTATTGATCAAGTCTTACCGACTCGACAACTTTAAACATAACTTGACTCGATGGGTAACATTTCTGATTTGGTTCTTAGGTGAACCGAAATCGGGGTGTTACATATCTCCATGTTGCTCAATCTCTTATTCGTGAAATCCATAAATATGCGCGTACTTATATACTAGGTTTAGGGAAGAGACTTGTATCATATATTTCTAGAACTTTAGTTTGAAAACTAACAAGGGATCTCATCCTTATAGCTTTATTAAACATGGGTAGAAAGAACCCGACAACAGAGGAGATTAAGTAAAAGGAGAGTCCTACGGACATGTAGTCCAAGCCCCAAGCGTGTCTGCACATCAACGGTGAGCTCAGACTCTAAAACCAACATCATAACCCATCATGGTGTGTGCTGACATCATCAGTACATTCTAATAGAAAGGACTACTAAATAAACCTGTAATTAAACTACAGCCCACAAATCGATACATAATAAAGGAAATAACTAATAAATAAATAATAAAGACTGTAGATAGTAATAATCTAATCATAAAATAATAAAATAATTATATTATATAAATGTACGGCTAAATACGAGTAAATATCTTATATACACGTGTTAGTAAACATAATAATAATTCAAGAAATAAATAGTTAATACTCATTAATCATTAATAATAATAATATCATAGTTACACAATACAAAAATACATAATTAAATACAAATAAATAATCACATACACGCGAACAAGCAAATATATATATATATATAGAAACACACACACACACACACACAATTTAGTAAACATAAATAAGACTATTATCAATAAATAAATATATCAATAATAATAATAAGTAATCATATAAACATGCATCATAATCAATAAATAGATAAATAATAAGAAATGAATAATAATCATAAATAAAATAATAAATAAAGAAGACTAATCATAACATCCAAACATGCTAATTTGTGTGAATATGCATCTAAACTAATATAAATGTTCTCGAATTACCGAAAATGGTACAAGAACGGATGAAAACGGTCAAAAAATGAGCTGAACCGAGTTGAACTAGACCAAGTCGAATGGGCTGAACTAACTTGGTTTGGGTTAAATAAGATGTTGTCCTGGGTCGGCTGGGCTGGTCTAAACTAATGGACAAAGACATGGACTTGAGCTCGGATTGGCGGACTCGGACATGACCAAGCGGACATGAACGCGGGCAAGTGAACGTGACACTGCCAAATGGGTCAGAAGGTGGGCAGCCGGTGCCTGTCACTAGAAAAGAGCGTTGGCGGTAGGGTGGAGGCTGCCATCGGTCAGGATCGACGTAGGAGAGTGTGGGGACCGTGATGGCAGTGGCAATCAGCAAGGTCCAACCATCGGCTGGCCGGAAAAAGATCGAGAAGTGGCGGTATCGGCGTTGGTCACGGCCACGGCAATGGTCGTGGGTTGTCTCAAAAGATTGGCCGTCGAGTGAGGAAGCTATCTGGGCTAATGGTTGGTGGTGACCGGTCAATGGCTGGCTGGAAAAGGTCAAAAATGATGGAAAACGCCGTTGGGCAAGTGCGAGCAGCCAGCGGCGATCACGGCCAAGGCGGAGGTTGGTGTTGATCCCAAACAAAAGATCTCAACGAGGAGAAACTATCGGGGTAGTCAGCTTGGCCAAAGGGCACTCGCCGGAGCCAGAAATTGGCCGTATGGGTGGCGGTGGTGGCAAAAACCTACTCCAAAAAATGCCATTGCCAGCAGCGACTGTGGCGGTGTCGGTGGCGATGGTGGGTACGGACTGATAGCCAATCAGTGAGGTGGTCACCACCGTACAGATGTGGTGGCTGGAGGAGGGCTAGGGTCTCGCTGGCGGCGAGCCAAAGTGAAAATCCTGAAAATTGTGGGAAATCTCTGGAAATAAATTGGTGATAGCTAAGGCTCACTGTATGGCTCAGATCTTGCCACATGGCATGATCCAGACGTTGAAGAACTCGTGGCCTTGTGGGGCCCACCTATGGGTATATGCAATATATATATGGATGGAAAGCTCGGATTGAGACTACCCAACGTCAAAACTTACTCGAGTCCAAAAAGTGACTCTATAGGCAGGAATCAGGGTAAGAAGGTTAAATGGGCCGTGTAACCCTGAACACAATTGGGTAAAGAAAAATCTGTTACTCAATCAGGTTAGGCCCATAGGGGCAATCCGGTAGTCCAAAATCCATAAGATGCATGCAATTTGAGATACTCTGAAAATCCCAAACGCATACTAAACACTGCAATGGCCTAGATCTAGGACAAAAACCATGGCCTAACTCATAAAAAATCATTTGTATACCTCATGTATACACGGATAACTCATGTTCTGCTATATCTATCATATGCATGTCGGGCATGCTCAGCCACCATCACATGCTCATATGGCCATCCAGGCCCCATACTCATATTCTTAAAATTGGTCTGGCTCAAACTCACTCAAACCGACTTGAGATTGGCCCGAACTGGGCTACCTACATGTGGGTAAAACCCTAACCCAAAGCTAGATTTTACACAAACAGCAGTTAGAAAAGATCAAATCTTTAATGATTCCATCATACATGATGGAGTTGCGAAAACTTCTGGATAGGTATCCTACACCTGAACTGAATTCTTTCTGGTTAAAGAATCTCTTTCTAGTTGCTCTGGAACAATTAGGAGATTCTCTGGAAGAAATACGCGGTTCTGCTTCTGGCGGCAACATACTATTGGGTGGTGGTCCCGCTTATGGGGTCAAATCAATACGTTCTAAGAAGAAATATTTTCATATCAATCTCATCGATATCATTGATTTCATAAGTATCATACCAAATCCCATCAATCGAATCACTTTTTCGAGAAATACGAGACATCTAAGTCATACAAGTAAAGAGATCTATTCATTGATAAGAAAAAGAAAAAAATGTGAACGGTGGTTGGATTGATGAAAAAATCGAATCCTGGGTCGCGAACAGTGATTCGATTGATGATGAAGAAAGAGAATTCTTGGTTCAGTTCTCCACCTTAACGACAGAAAAAGGGATTGATCAAATTCTATTGAGTCTGACTCATAGTGATCATTTATCAAAGAATGACTCTGGTTATCAAATGATTGAACAACCGGGATCAATTTACTTACGATACTTAGTTGACATTCATAAAAAGTATCTAATGAATTATGAGTTCAATAGATCCTGTTTAGCAGAAAGACGGATATTCCTTGCTCATTATCAGACAATCACTTATTCACAAACCTCGTGTGGGACTAATAGTTCTCATTTCCCATCTCATGGAAAACCCTTTTCGCTCCGCTTAGCCCTATCCCCTTCTAGGGGTATTTTAGTGATAGGTTCTATAGGAACTGGACGGTCATATTTGGTCAAATACCTAGCGACAAACTCCTATGTTCCTTTCATTACGGTATTTCCGAACAAGTTCCTGGATGACAAGCCTAAAGGTTATCTTTTTGATAATATCGATATTGATGATAGTGACGATATCGATATTGATGATAGTGACGATATCGATATTGATGATAGTGACAATATTGATGACCTTGATACGGAGCTGCTAACTATGACGAATGTGCTAACTATGTATATGACGCCGAAAATAGACCGATTTGATATCACCCTTCAATTCGAATTAGCAAAAGCAATGTCTCCTTGCATCATATGGATTCCAAACATTCATGATCTGTATGTGAATGAGTCGAATTACTTATCCCTCGGTCTATTAGTGAACTATCTCTCCAGAGATTGTGAAAGATGTTCCACTAGAAATATTCTTCTTATTGCTTCGACTCATATTCCCCAAAAAGTGGATCCCGCTCTAATAGCTCCGAATAAATTAAATACATGCATTAAGATACGAAGGCTTCTTATTCCACAACAACGAAAGCACTTTTTCATTCTTTCATATACTAGGGGATTTCACTTGGAAAAGAAAATGTTCCATACTAACGTATTCGGGTCCATAACCATGGGTTCCAATGCACGAGATCTTGTAGCACTTACCAATGAGGCTCTATCAATTAGTATTACACAGAAGAAATCAATTATAGACACTAATACAATTCGATCAGCTATTCATAGACAAACTTGGGATTTGCGATCCCAGGTGAGATGGGTTCAGGATCATGGGATCCTTTTCTATCAGATAGGAAGGGCTGTTGCACAAAATGTACTTCTAAGTGATTGCCCCATAGATCCTATATCTATCTATATGAAGAAGAAATCATGTAAGGAAGGGGATTCTTATTTGTACAAATGGTACTTCGAGCTTGGAACGAGCATGAAGAAATTAACGATACTTCTTTATCTTTTGAGTTGTTCTGCCGGATCGGTCGCTCAAGATCTTTGGTCTCCACCCGGACCCGATGAAAGAAATTGGATCACTTCTTATGGATTCGTTGAGAATGATTCTGATCTAGTTCATGGCCTATTAGAAGTAGAAGGCGCTTTGGTGGGATCCTCACGGACAGAAAAAGATTGCAGTCAGTTTGATAATGATCGAGTGATATTGCTTCTTCGGTCCGAACCAAAGAATCCGTTCGATATGATACAAAATGGATCTTGTTCTATCGTTGATCAGAGATTTCTATATGAAAAATACGAATCGGAGTTGGAAGAAGGGGAAGGAGAAGGAGCCCTCGACCCGCAACAGATAGAGGAGGATTTATTCAATCACATAGTTTGGGCTCCTAGAATATGGCGCCCTTGTGGCAATCTATTTGATTGTATCGAAAGACCCAATGAATTGGGATTTCCCTATTGGTGGACCAGGTCATTTCGGGGCAAGCGGATCCTTTATCATAAAGAGGATGCGCTTCAAGAGAATGATTCGGAGTTCTTTCAGAGTGGAACCGTGCGGTACCAGAGACTAGATAGATCTTCCAAAGAACAAGGCTTTTTTCGAATAAGCCAATTCATTTGGGACCCTGCAGATCCATTCTTTTTCCTATTCAAAGATCAGCCCTTTGTCTTTTCACGTCGAGAATTCTTTGCAGATGAAGAGATGTCAAAGGGGCTTATTACTTCCCAAACAAATCCTACTACATCTATATATAAACGCTGGTTCATCAAGAATACGCAACAAAACCACTTCGAATTGTTGATTCATCGCCAGAGATGGCTTAGAACCAATAGTTTATTATCGAATGGATCTTTCCGTTCTAATACTCTATCCGAGAGTTATCAGTATTTATCAAATCTGTTCCTATCTAACAGAACGCTATTGGATCAAATGACAAAGGCGTTGTTGAGAAAGAGATGGCTTTTCCCGGATGAAATGAAACATTGGATTCATGTAACAGGAGAAAGATTTCCCATTCCTTAACCGGAGGCTATGTAGCCATGAAAGAGGGATTAAGCGGAACAGAATTGACCGGGTCGTGGAAACACTTGTTTCTTCCATATTTTGGACCTTAACTCCATGGAACGATATGCTACTACTGAAACATGGAAGAATTGAAATCTTAGATCAAAACACTATGGATAGGTGGTATGAACTGCCTAAACAAGAATTCTTGAACGGCGAACAACCAGAAGAGCCTATTTATTACTCACTACATCAAACAATTTCCATTAATGAAACATGTAAATCCATTGGAAAATCAAAAAGACGCATGTCCGATGAAAAGGTTGTTGCTGTCTGCTCCAATAACGAATCATTGGTTGAACTGAATAACTAAATAAAATAGATAGGCCTTTCTCTTCGTCTCAGGTCGATGGATCTTCTCAATTGGAAGATCTTCTATATGGAGAATACACATTCCAGTTGTCCGAGCCTAATTCGAATTGTTCCGAAGCAAAGATATTCACGGGGGCCGGTTCGTCCTATTCAGATATTCACGACCGAGAGGTACTGGATTCTGTTTCGGATAGGCCCTGAAAGGAGAGGGAAGGCTCGAATGCCAACAGACGTCTATTATCTAATTCACCCGACCCGATAGTACCCATTTTGGGTACGTCCAGTGCCAAAGTCGCTGAATGGGGAAGTCGCCAATGCCTAAAACGGACTATGTAATGTACTTTATCTGCTGGGCGACGGGCGGGCATTTTACCAGAGGTTTCTATTGTATCAATCTACCTGTTGAAGCATATACTCGCGGGGTGGGTGCAGGGCGGACGATTTCAAAGCGGACTCCTCATTCATTAGATAGAGAAGATCGCCAAGATTTCGTGATCCGCTGTCGAACCTATTCCAACAGCCCAGACTCGGATCTGGGGATCGCCGGAAGACTTCGTATCAACAGAGGCTCGGTATATCAATATCGATTAGATCCGAGATCTGTTATTGAATTGCTCATTCAATGAGCATTTTCAATATTATGCCTTGAAGAGGACTCGAACCTCCACGCTCTTTAGCACGAGATTTTGAGTCTCGCGTGTCTACCATTTCACCATCAAGGCATTTTGAAAGTGCATCGTATTCCATCAATATGATATCTATCTAGTGTGATATATGGAATATATGGCAAAGGTGAAGTGTTGGGGTATTTCTATCGATCGGCCGTGCCATATATATAGGCCCGATCGGACAGCAAATTGCTTCGATTTGAATTATCCGGAGGATACTTTATATATATATCAAAAAGATATACAATCAAACCTATTTCTCGATTCAATCGAGTTCATATGGTACCCAAATAACGATAGAATAGATATGTAAAAAGCAGGTCAGGTCCGATTACTCCTATTCCTAATCCTAAATGGAATGTGACGACGTAGGGATCCATATGGAAACATAGTATCTATTTCTATACGCTCTTCTAATGACTCCTTCTCATAATGAGAATGGACATAACCCTATTCTGGCCTGGTCCGGTATGGAATGAACTTATAATCGGATGATCGAGTCGATTCCATGATTATAAGTTCATTCCATACCGGACCATTCCCATTTTGGGCGGAATAGATCGACTAATTCTTTTATTCCAGTTAGTAAGAGGGATCTTGAACTAAGAAATAGACCCTAGAAGCTAAAAGAGGGTATCCTGAGCAATTGCAATAATGGGGTTCATTGATATTCCTGGTATAGTAGATGCTATCACACATAGAATCATACTCAATTCGATGGAATTGTTTGATCTTAAAGGGTATCTTTGAATATTTTGTATGTGAGGTGTAACACCCAAAATCCGGTTTACGCCCAAGAACCGAACCGGAATGTCACTGCCCCGGTTGGGTCGACTAACTTGAACCCAACCTTGTGGATCAACTCTCGGCTTTTCAAGATGGAAGATGTCAATTTCTATGCATGGATGAATGCAAAAATAAACCTAACATGCTACTACATGGACGACATGACAACTAATTCTTTTGCATGCTAAAATACCTACGATGAAAATTGATAAACTTTATAAAATAAAACGGACACAGTCTTCCTTAAAAGTGTAATTAGGGACCACTCTATCAAATCAACATATATAAATATATAAAACAAGATATATTTATTACCCTATATTTTGCACATAGACATTTAATTGGGTCACCTTAAAACATTCTCAATATTTGGGTCTCAACCCACCTGTTCATTCTATTCACATATCACTTTTATTATTCGATTTGCACATTAATATCTGTTTTCAAATCATAATATTACTATCATATTATCATACCTTGAATTATATCACATCGTTTTCAATATAATGACAACATAAATAAAATATTAACATTCTATTGTCTGGCATGTGTGTATGCAAGAGATGCCATTGTGCCTCTATCCAAGCTGGCACATCCATCTCATGCTCCTCACTTACATATATTACAAAAATACGTCAGTAACGATTGTTACTGGTCCAAAAATATAACTAATATCAAATTGGTTATAGGAGCAAACTCTCATACGAAGGAAAACATTCATATACTTCTTGTGAACTCCGAAGGGCATCTATAAAATTGAAAGCATCTCTAACTAAACTGATCTGTTGCGGCTAATGCCTCTCTCAGTATTTTCTCATTTCATTTTCTGGTACCTTCGACAACTATTATATCCTAAGCCCTTTTCTTACCTCCATACTCACTCACGTAGCAGAGCTATCAGTATTTTTGGCTTTGATTGTCACATATGGTTGTCAGTATTTCCAACTTCGACTGGCACATATGGTTGTTGGTATTTCCAGCTCGACTAGCACGTATGGTTGTCAGTATTTTCGACTTCGACTCACATGTACGGTTGTTAGTATTTCCAGCTTTGACTAACACGTGCCAACTTGCCTAGCACGGTTGTCAGTATTTTTGGCTTCGACTAACACATATGGTTGTCTGTATTCTTGACTTCGACTGACACATATGGTTGTCGGTATTTCTCGGCTTCGACTGGCACATGCCCGCTCTCGTAGTACTGTTGTTGAATTTCCCTCATTAAAAACACAAAAATTACATGTATATAGGTCTAGGTAGGGATTTATAAAATAGGCCCAAAGGCAACTTGGGGTGGATCTTGTTTTTCGAAAACATAATTGAGGGATCTCATCCACGAGGATTATTAATCTGGAAAACTATTTGACTAAATGACCTGAGCTAAGTGGAATTCGATAAAATGCCATTTAACTCATCCTGTTAGTAATAAAATAATACGTAATATAATAGAGCGTAAAACAGGAAACAAGTCCTAAACGGACTTGGTAGAAGCTCCAATCTTATCCACACGCCTAAGCTAGCGAGCTCTACTCTGTACTTAATCGTCAATCATGCAGTGATGGCGACACGGTTATGGCCGTCTTGAGTGAGGATCATAGGGGAAAAGAGAAGGAAGAAAAAGAAGAAGAAATTTGGGCGAGAAAGATGGTGGTGGCTAGATGGTGACAGTGTCAGAAGTGTGGAATAAATAGATGTCAGGGGGAAAAATGAGTGGTCAGTGAGAAAAATGAATGGTCGTCACGTAATTAAAATTTGACTCGTCTGAAAATAACGATCAAACCGACCTATTTAGACTATAAAACCCTGACTTGAATCACGAGTTTTACAATCTTCCCTCCGTATAAAAATTTTGTCATGAAAATTTTAAATTAAGGAGGCTTCACTCTTGATGTCCTGGTTGACCACATCTGAAGCATGTGTCCATACCTACTCTGCAAATTCCTTCATGACAGGGTCCACAATTCTGACATGTTGGGTGTCTGTTCCCCTGAACTTATTTATCCATAATTCTCAATGTGGCTGGGGCATCTATCCTATGCCTTTGTTGTGTCCCCTGATCTAATTGATATTGTTGAGGGTGATGTTGCCTCTGTTTATTGTCTTGGCGGGGTTGAGTAACCAAGATTCGCTCAGCATCGCTTGCAGCTCAGCACCGCATCCCCAAAAGTAGTAAATCTGCATTTGTACCTATACCAACCATGCAATGGTAACCTTGGTCTGACAGCTTCTAACATTGCGGCAGCTTGCACTAGATGGCTCCCACTACGGCAGCTTAATAAGCCTAGCTCATAGGGATTTCCTACTAGCTGTGTGGCCCCAGATTGGCTAGACACCATCTTGCTGTGAACATCAGTAGGGCTAGCTTGTACAGGAGGAGGGGATGGAACCCTATTCTGTGTACTTCAATTTATTACCGTGATTACCCCTACTCACTCATCCAATATTGAAAATATTGCCACACTATCCATTGGTGAGAAATCAGTAAATCAAAGACAACAGGGACAGAAATATATACCTGCCAGTTGGACTTGGAGCACTCTTTGTACACACATCACGTATGAAAATATCTTCCAACTGAATCGACTGAGAATTTGCTTTGATACCAAAATTTTAATACTCCAAATCTGGTTCACGATCAGGAATTGAACCAGAATGTCACTGGTCCTAATTGGGTCGGCAAACCTGAACCCAACCCATGTGGATCTACTCTCCGTGTGTCGAGATGGAAGATGTCAATTGCTATGCATGGATAAATGCACGAATGCCTAACATACTATTGCGTAGATGATATGACAACCAACTTGCATCCAAAACAAATTTCGATAAAAATCGACAAAAATTCGTTAAATAGGACTGATAGAGTTTTCCTCAAATATGCAATTAAGGACCACCCTATCAAAACAACAAGTATAATTACATAAATCAATATACATTCTGTAACGACCCACCACTTTTCACGATATTGTGGGCCGTGCTGGCAGGGTGTTATTCAAAATTTAACAAAAACCCAACCCTATAACAACCAATCCTAACCGAACCAGCTGTTACTTAGAAGATTACATGAATAATATGAAGCAAATAAGTCTAGCATTTCTAACCCAAAAGCACTTATTTTCAAATGCTATGCATAAAGTAATTATCCCACAGTCTTAGACAGTTTCCCATAGCCACATTTATAACACAAGAAAAGAAAAAAGAGAAGTCAGCTTATTAACCGTTCACCACCTACGTTGGTAGAAAAACCACCCAGTCGTCTCTTAGTCTTTAGGTCCAGCTGCTAACCTACGGAGGCAATTCCGCGTTAGTGATTAACCACTAAGCCGAATAATCAAATAAAACAAGTCCATAAACTCCCTATCATTATCTATAATATTGGCATTTGTGACCATTCCAACATGACCATTTATTAGCTGATGGTTCAGCCCACCATGTCCATTAGTTGGCTGATGGGTCAGTCCACCATGTCCACCTATTGGGTGATGGGTCAGTCCATCATGTACATTACCGGCTGGCGAGTCCAATCCACCATGTCCGTTATCGGCTGGTGAGTCCAATCCACCATGTCCATTAGTTGGCTAATGGGTCAGTCCACCATGTCCATCCATTGGCTGATGGGTAAGTCCACCATGTCCGTAATTGGCTGGCGAGTCTAATCTGCCATGTCCAATTTGTTGGCTGATGGGTCAGTCCATCATGTCCAATACCGGCTGGCGAGTCCAATCCGCCATGTCCGTTATCGGCTGGTGGGTCCAATCCATCTTGTCCGTAAGTGGCTGGCGAGTCCAATCCGCCGTGTCCAATTTATTGGCTGATGGGTCAGTCCATCATGTCCATTACCGGTTAGCGAGTCCAATCCGCCATGTCCGTTATCGGTTGGTGGGTCCAATCCACCATGTCCATT
>JAURVB010014831.1:0-84009 GCA_033002965.1 Piper betle
CATGTGTGTGTGTGTGTAAATTAGCATGTTTAATGTATCATAGATGCATGGTTGAAAATATAAGTTGGATTAATATATATTAGCATGGATAAATAGTTGCAGGATGGAATGTATCATCATATAGCTTGAAAATTAAGACATATACTAAAAATGTAGTCTATTTGTGCCCAGATTAGGACTGCATCAAAACTGCCTATTCCAGACAGCAATCCAGGTTCATATAATAATTGTAAGTTGTAATATTCAGAGGAGTCTCGATTGGTCTAGGTTTATACTCGACTTGTCTGCAATGTGTGTGGAAAAGTGAAGAAGTTGGCCTAGCCAACAGAAGACAAGAGATATTAAAAATGAGATTACAATGAATGTACTACCTAATGCCGAAAGGGGTGTCAATGAGCCCATTATGCACTTGTGATAATGAGGGGTAGGTATGAGTAAATCGGTAACCATGGATTAGACTTATCTACAAACACAATGCCATGTTAGTGCTGAATCACTAAGTTATATGATAACCATAAATCTGTAATATTCATTCAAACTCTTGATTTCACGAGCCTATGATGAGAATTAGACTTCCCTCATTACTTTTGGATGTCATGCATGGACATATGAGTCGGTCCTTAGAGCCTAGTTCAATAATTATATCATATTATGCTTTGTAAATTAAACTACGATGATATTTAATCTTTAACTATGATCGTATTATAAAAGATAACATCTTGGCTTGCATAATTCATTTTCTCTCCTCAATTTATTATTAACTACTTAATTATCACTATATAAAGTGGTTATATTGGTGGATTGTTTTTTTGCCCAATTTATGTTTATTAAATTGTGATAGCTCGATCCGGTTCAAGGTGGGTTGTTAAATTGGAAGAGTACAAGCCCGACAAATCTCATGTTATCATTTATAATAAGATGGAGCTTCAAGTGGATATGTTGCAGAGAGAAGCCCTTCAAGATTTTTTATTGTAAAGAGAGAGTTCTTTGTTTGAAGTCAATGAAAGTTTTGTGGAGAAACCCGTACATTGAAAAAATCACCTAGGAGGTGAAACATGAAATGAGAAGTAAATTTCCTATCTTATTTCTAATTTAAATTTAGAGGACGAAATTTCTGAAATAGGGGAAGATTGTAATATTTATAAAATATATTACTACTTTCTTTCTGATTGAGTAAATATTTAATAATAATATTTTTCCTCAAAGATATTAATTCATGTAAGTTTTTCCAATGTATGTTCTTTTGTATTTAGTATGACAACTTAATTAAATCATAGAATATTTCATGAAATAATTCAATACATGGTATGCTGATCAATATATTCATTCATTATATAACACATTGACCAATGTATTCATTCAATGTCACATGAATGTAATTCAGGTACATTTCTAAATTAAATACATGGTAAATTGATCAATGTATTTATTTAATTATCTTTAATGCAGCTTCATGGTACATTCATATTTAAGCATACAATAATCAATTGATTCATACATTTAAGAGGTTATAAGTATGTAGAATTAAGATAAGTATGAAACGGATAGCTTATAGACAATGTGGACAACAATATAGATGTAGTGTTAATCTGTTAGACCATTGGCCCGATTAATGCTTTGTAGGTAAGAAGTTTGTTAAGTGTTTAAAGTATACAATATTTACCCATGTCTATTTTTTATTTAAAAACTATATCATTGTCTTCTTCCTTGTTATCATTTGTTTATGCATCGATTAGTGCGGTCACCCTTATTTTCTTGTGATCCAGAGATTGAAAGGACTTTGAGAAACTTGCGTGCTGCTGGAAGAAGAGCACAAGAAGCAATAGAAGAAGAAGCCATGGACCCACAACAACAACAAATGCCTCCACTTCCACCGATTGTAGCAGTAGCCAATGATGACAATAGGGCAATCCAAGATTGGGTTGTACCTCTTGCAAGAGGGTTACAACCTAGTATTATTGCACCACCGGTGGATGCGACCCACTTTGAGCTTAAACCAGTTTTATTTAACATGTTACAAACTATAGGACAATTTAGTGGATCACCTACTGAAAATCCTAATAGGCATATCATCGATTTCCTATCGGTTTGTGATATGTATAAGCAACCTAGTGTCTCTGACGACGCTCTCCGCCTTCGCTTATTTCCATTCTCATTAATAGGAAGTGCGAAAGAGTGGTTGTCATCATTAGATGCAATTACCACTTGGGATGAATTGTCTGAAAAATTTTTGTTAAAATATTTTCCTCCTTCTAAAACTGCTAAATTATGTAACGAAATTTTATCTTTTTGCAGTTTGATGGTGAGTCTCTCTTTGAGGCATGGGAAAGATTTAAAGAATTATTGAAAAAGTGTCCCAACCATGGTATAGAAAGATGGATGCAACTCCAAACTTTCTATAACGGGTTGTTGGGGCAAACAAAGAACATAGTTGATGCGGTGGCCAATGGATCGTTTCTTAGGAAGAACCCACATGATGCTTTTCAACTGCTAGAATTGATGGTTCCTAGCAACCACCATGCAACACAAGAAAGGCACCCAAGGAGGATTACCAGAGTTTTAGAATTAGATGCACTTACTACTTTATCTGCTCAGGTTAGTTCTTTAGCTAATCAAATTCAAAATCTTAAATATGCAAGGACAGGTTAAGGCTGTGGAGCCAAGGTGTGAATGGTGTGGACAAGGACATTCTACAGATCAATGTGCAACAGATCAAGTTAACTATGTAGGCAACTTTAACAGGAACAATAATCTCTATTCCAATACCTACAATGCGGGCTGGCAATAACCCAACTTTTCATGGAATAGTTCTCCACAATCGGCTATTGTCCTCAATAATCCACCACCACCATCACAACATTCTCGACCCCCTTCACTTTCTTTTCAGCCACAACAACCAGATTTGATCCAAATGTTCAATTCTATGCAACAAACTATGCAACAATTCATGCAGAATCAGCAGCAACAACAATAACAGTTTATGCAACAAGTTGTGTTGCAATTAAACAAGGAACCAAGTGAGCGACCCAAGGGTGTACTTCCCAGCCAACCAGAACAACCAAGGAAAGATGGTCAAGAGCATTGCAAAGCCATAACAACCCGGAGTGGTATTACTTTACAAGAACCAGTTCAGCCCAATGAAGTTAAGGAAAAAGATGAAAAGCCAAACAATGAACATGAACCCAATACATTGGTTAGCTTACTCGGAAGCAAAGGGAAAGAGAAAGATGAGGTACATATAGAAGAGGTCGAAAAAAGGTACCATTTCCTTCTAGATTGAGGAAACAAAGTGATGAAAAATACTTCAAAAAATTTCTTGATATATTTAAGAAATTACAAATTAACATACCTTTCACTGAAGCACTTGAACAAATGCCTAGTTATGTAAAATACTTGAAGGATATTCTAGCAAAGAAAAGGAGATTAGATGACAATGAAGTTGTGGCCATGACAGAGGAATGTAGTGCTGTCCTCCAAAGAAAACTACCTCCTAAGATGAAAGACCCAGGCAAATTTGTGATTCCATGTTCAATTGGAGGAAATGTTCATTGTAATGCTTTATGTGACTTAGGTTCTAGCATTAATCTTATGCCTTTTTCTATTTTCAAAAGGTTAGGAATCCAGGACATTGCTCCTACCAACATCACACTCCAGTTGGCTGACTGGTCATTGGTATATCCTAAAGGAGTCATTGAAGATGTTTTAATAAAGGTTGACAAGTTTATCTTTCCTGCAGATTTTGTGGTGCTCGAAATGGAAGGAAGGAATGACAATATACCACTCATTGTCGGGAGAGGTTTCTTGGCAACTGGGAGAACACTGATCGACGTAGCTGCTGGAAAACTTACACTTAGGGTAAACAACGATTATGTCACATATAACATCTTTAAATCCATGACTTGCCCGGATGCAACATATGATTGTTCTAGAATTGAACTATTTGATAAAATAATGTACAAAGGGGATCAGTTGAGTGATTCATTACATAAGGCCATAAATTCTCTTTGTGAAGAAGATACTGATGTGGAAGAGATGGTTAAAGTATTAGATTCACAACCAATCTTGCCTAGGAGATTCAGAGTTGTGGAAACCTTAGATCTACCATTCCACAGATTGCTGCCATCAGTTGAAGTACCACCTATTTTGGAGCTAAAGCAACTTCCAAAACATCTCAAGTATACTTTCTTAGGGCCTAATGACACTCTTCCTATTATTATTTCTTCAGAGCTAACTATGTTGCAGGAAGAGAAGCTGATTAGAATACTAAAGGATCACAAGTCAGCTATTGCTTGGACTATAGCAGACATAAAAGGCATCGATCCATCCTTTTGTATGCATAGGATCAACTTAGTGGATGGATGCAGTCCAAATGTAGAGCACCAACGATGACTCAACCCCAACATGAAAGAAGTGGTCAAGAAGGAGATTATCAAGATGGTCTGGCTGTAGACGTTAAACCAAGCGCTTCTTGGGAGGCAACCCAAGTGATTTCTTTTAAAACATGGGTCAAGTCCAAATTCATCATTCACGATAATCATCCACCGACTTATTGGTTGAGGGAGTCCTCTTGCATTCTTCTCTTTATTTTATTTCATTTTCAACATGGAGGACAATGTTTAGTTTAAGTGTGGGGGGATGCCTTAATTTTGTGCATATTGTTCATGCTCGACTCATGTTTAGATTTAGATATGCATATATATATATATATATATATATAGTGTAGTTTAGTGTAAAAATTTTATTATGCAACAGTATATTAGTCTCTTGGTTCAATGATAGATACATGTGAATTAGTCTTACCTTTCTTGGGAAAACTTGATTAATTGATATGAGGGATGAACTGAGTAAATGATTACATTCGAGAGTTGGTTCTCTACCTTATATTATTTTCACAATCCTTTGGTTTAGATGATTTCAATGAATGTTTTGCAATAGGAAAAATCCTTTAATCATAAGAATTTGCATGACGGCTCTGGTTGTTTTAGGTTTGTCCTAGCATTTTAGTTTCTTCTTTAAAACAAAATAAAATAGAATAAATTAGAGCAATGACTACTTTGCTGAGTAACCAGGCCTTTGTAACTCAATAATTATGGGTGTTCGCGTCAAAAGGTGAAGTTAGTTATCTCTGTTTGCATATTGGCTACTTTGCTGAGTAACCGGGCCTTTGTAACTTAGTAATTATAGGGGTTTGCGTCAAAAGGTAAAGCTTGTCTATTATTATAAAAAAATAGAGCAATGACTACTTTGCTGAGTAACCGGGCCTTTGTAACTCAGTAATTATGGGGGTTCACGTCAAAAGGTAAAGCTAGTTATCTCTGTTGCATACATATATAATTTTTTAAAAAAACTGACTACATTAGTGGAGATGAGGGCAAATGGCAAACATATTTTAACATGAGCCAGAGTGTTGTTTTCTTGTTGCATATGAGAAGGATAAGCAAAAGGATTAACTTACACACACACACAGAGAGCCTTCTTTTGGGTGTGATTGATGAAAGGGAATTTCTGATTTGATTGACATCTTGTTGCCTCTGGATAGTTTGATTAAGAATCATATGAGAACATAATGGGGACTAAATATTTTTGTGTAGTAAAATTTTCTTGGTTGTGATATTTTACTTGGGACGCACAAAAGTTTAAGTTTGGGGGTGTGTTAAGTGTTTAAAGTATACAATATTTACCCATGTTTTTAATGTGATTTTGTACTTCCCGGGTATAAACATTATTAATTAGGTGATATTTCTTGTTTTATTCTAGTTAATTAATATTTTATAAGATATGCTTAATTTTGGAGTTTTAATGCAGAAAAAGATGAAACAAATTAAGCTTTGGAATTGAAAGGTCATGGCATTGGCCCCACCCAATGGTTACTACAAGGAGTTCACAAAGCTCGATGAGGATGGATGTACATGGCTTTGGGCTGCTTACTTAAGTTAGTTGAGCAAGTCGAGGAGTTGGAAACTTGATTGGACATCATAATCAATTAGACTACATCGATTTGTGAACACCTTCCTTGAATTCATGTATCTCATGGTCATCTCATCTTCTATATAAAGGGGTGGTCATTTGTTGTTTGAGATATCTCAACTCTTGGCTTAGAAGTAGTTCTAGTTTTTGTAATTCTTTTCCTTTCATAATGAAAAATAGTTTCTTCTTTATAATATTTTCTATTTTTATTATGGAGTAATCTTTTATTTTCGTTCTAGAGAAGAATGGAACTTAACATGGTTTAATTGAATTCATTTCAACCTCTTACTCTTTTATTCAATTGGATTGTTTGAATTATCATGTTCTTAATGCTAAGAGTAGATTGATCACCTATTTCTTAGATCATGAGGTTTAATTAGATTTCGGGAGAAATTAATTAGATTAGTCATTGATAATTCATCATACGATGAGTCTTTTGACTTGTTTGTCGTTGTGGTCGGGAGATACACAACACCGTATGTGATTATAAGGCAAATCTTAATGCGTTATTTTGTTGATTAATCAATTATCACTGGGAGGTAGAAATTGAGGCAAAATAATAGAAGCATGAAGGAGCGGAGCAGCCACCATGTCATATAATTATCCTAGATTGACAATTTGAGGGAATAGAAGATAAGAGTAAGATGTGATGAAGATTAAATTCATGTTAAGGGAAATTCGACTCTAGAACGAGTTTTATCATTATAACTTTTCCTTTAATTTAAAGTTATTACTTAGATTTAGTTAAGTCGATTGTGTTTGTTTTGTTCTTTATTTAATTTCTTTAATTAATTTAAGGAAATTCATCTCTCTGTGGGACGATACTCGAATTCATCATTATATTACTTGTTTCAATCGTGTATACTTGTATGTCATTGAATTTATTCTACCAAATTTTTATTTCGGTCAAAACAAGTAATATAATGATGAAATTTCCAAATATCGTCCCACAGAGAGATAAAATTTATTCACGTTAATGAATTAAAAAATAAAACTAAGACGCAAAATAACATACAAAAGAGATTTTAAGTTTAAGATAAAATTCGTTCTAGAGTCGAATTTCCCTTAACATGAAATTAATCTTCATCACATCTACTCTTATCTTCTATTCCCTCAAATTGTCAATCTAAGATAATTATATGACATGGTGGCTCCCGCCCTTTCATGCTTCTATTATTTTGCCTCAATTTCAACCTCTCAGTGATAATTGATTAATCAACAAAATAACGCATTAAGATTTGTCTTACAATTACATACGGTGTTGTGTATCTCCCAACCACAACAACAAACAAGTCAAAAGACTCATCGTATGATGAATTATCAATGACTAATCTAATTAATTTCTCCCGAAATCTAATTAAACCTCATGATCCAAGATCAATCTACTCTTAGCATTAAGAACATGATAATTCAAACAATCCGATTGAATAAAGAGTAAGAGGTTGAAATGAATTTAATTAAACCATACTAAGTTCCATTCTTCTCTAGAACGAAATAAAAGACTACTCCATAAAAATAGAAAACATTCTAAAGAATAAAGTACTTTTCATTATGAAAGAAAAGAATTACAAAAACTAGAATTACTTCTAGCAAAGAGTTGAGATATCTCAAACAATAAATAACCACCCCTTTATATAGAAGATGAGATGGCCATAAGATACATGAATTTAAGGAGGTTGCTCACAAATCAACATATTCTAATTGATTATGATGTCTATTCAAATTTCCAACTCCACGACATACTCAGATGCAGGCAAAGCAATATACATCCATCCTCATCGAGCTTTGTGAATTCCTTGTAGTAACCACTAGGTGACCATGACCTTTTAATTCCAAAACTTAATTTGTTTCATCTTTTTCTGCATTAAAACTTCAAAGTTAAGCATATCTCATAAAATATTAATTGACTAAATTAAAACAAGAAATATCACCTAATTAATACTGTTTATACCCAGGGAGTACAAAATCACATTAAAAATATGGGCTAATATTGTATACTTTAAACACTTAACAGGGTTCTAGGTAAGGGATTCTCAATCAATAGTTGTCCAGGGATCAAACAGTTACCACATTTGGATTATGAACAAGAGAGTCTGATTGCGGCCAACTTATTCGAATATGTTCATCAATGAAATCCACAATTATAGACCATGTAGGAGACATATGGGCGTGCCCATACTATGAGAAAATTATATATATATATATGTATATATATATGTATATATATATATATAAACAACTCTTCTCGTAATTCTCGAAGCCTTATTAGAGTGTCTCTTTTCTATCTTCTCCATCATTGATCATCCTTGGAGAGATTTTTTTCAAGAAGATTGATCTGGAGATATAGTTGGCAATATGATTTAGTATTAAATCATAGATTAAAGTTAATAATGAATTTAGTCTAATTAATTGATCATGTCAATGCATATCACATGAATTGTTGTTTCAATTTGATGTTTGGTGTATTGATCTTTAACAATGGGAGTGCATTATGAATTTTATATGCAATGGATTTAGAATTTGATTTCACCAAATCAAATTTTGGTAATTAAAGATGAATTTTAATAGAATAATTTCATGGTTCTTTAAACCTTATAAGTCTTGATTTTGGTGTTGTTTTGATGAAAAGACAATATGCTTATATTAGATATATGTTATGGTATCAATATATGCATGATTAAAATAATAAAGATCAAGTGTTTATGATTACTTTCACTTGTTTGCTAGAAGAAGCTGTCTTACCACATCTGATAGCCACACGACTAGTTCAAGTATGGTTCAAGATCGTGGCATTTCATACAAATAATTAATTTCTAAACTTGATTAGCTAAAAACTGAACTAATCAATTAATGTAAGGTTAATTGACTATTTTTAAGAGCCTATTGAACAATGTTTGATGTTCCATCAATTGGGTGTACACAATTGAGTGGTGTAAGAGCATAATTCTTAAATGATCATGATGTTTAAATTAATACGTAGATAATCACTAATATATTTGACTAGATTTAAGTAAAATTTTTATTAATTAACTTCTTTTTGCAACAATACTTATTATATGTGTAAAACCTATGACTCGAGTTAGGGTTTGATTGTTCAACTGGTTGATTCGAGCGTTATTTTCAGTTGAGTCAATTTTAGAACACACGTACTAACGAGTTGATGCGGTTGTACTGTTATGAACCGACGAGGGTCATGTGTACCCAAGTATATGATGATAACATCAGTAAGACAACAGACAAGATGAGTTATTAGAATATATAAGTCCTAGATTTTGTTTATTTATTTTAGTATTAAATCGTAGAATTATTTTTAGGCTGAATAATGAATTAGGATGTGTTATATGACAAGTTAGGTTGGGTTATTAGTTATAGAGCATGTCATTGTGATGTTATGGTGTGTATTATATTTTATAAGAATTTTCCCTTATTTATATGATTCTTTTAGGACTTCTTACTAGTTGGTTATTTTCTGATTCAGAGTCGGAATCGAGTCCGTTTTGTTTAAGAGACTGCCCCTGTGACTCACCCTAACCGTTTCCTCCCCTGACCCCAATGTCAGCCGCGTGCCGTTTTGGCTGACTGACCGATTGGGCCCTGGGATCGCACGTTGCGCCTGGTGCCATTGCACATGCCAATTGAGCCTCGGCTGCGGCTAAGCCTCCACGACTTTGGATGGTGACGCTACGCCGCCTACTGGCGCGATTGTGCGCGGTCCGTCTTCTGCCACTGCCGCTGTCGCAGCCACAGAGCCCCCTTGCGACTCCAGTCTGCTTCTTTACCCCGTTCAGCCCATGCAGGCTGATCTTGTACACGACCTCAGCTTGACGACCACGCAGCACTACCGGCGGTCACTGCGACTGTGTCACCCGTTTTAGCTACCTTGTGAACCAACCTTTGAATGCAACAACTAACCGTTCTAACCGTTGGCTAATCTACTGCGTTCGGTCATGCTGACCTGGATTCGTCGGTCGTCGAAGATGTGGAGATGCAAACATGAATGCATGGATGGGATCGTGGGTTCTAACGTGAGTCCTACATGCATGCTATGATGTGCAAACAAAACAAAACCATACAACGACAGAAATTTTAATTAAAAATTATCCTCAACAAGGGTATATAAATATTTTATCAAAATACAATAAAACATGATAATCTACCAGTGGCATTCATCATTATCTCTTTCATTTCAATTGAACCGACACTGAACTCAAACTCACTACTCATTCACATTTATCCATTCATTTAATATCAAGCAATTTATCTAAACAAACACATCAAAATTATCGTTCACGTAGCAATAACACAGATCGTTATAGATTACGCGCGGTGCAGTAATGTGGATTCGTCTTTGCTCCTCCCCTGGACCTCTACTTTCATCCTAGCATTTCTCACCTACGTATGTGTAAACGGGTCCGTCGAGCGAGTTTATAAGCCAAAAAATAACTGTGTCGATGCACAGCGAGACGAACTCTGCGTTAGTGAAACCATATAACTATCAAGAACTCTCATCGGGCACATGCGGGCGGCCGTCGCCCTCGGTCGACGACGTCCCCATATCTTTCGCATTCCCATATCGACCATTCCCTGTCGCTATGACATCCGTATCTCGTTGCTTTCACCTCTACACCTTCATATTACTCTGACCTTGAGCACAAAGGCCGGTGCTCTCGTAATGCATTCGTTACGACCCGGAAACCACAGGTCTGAACATCGTTGCAATGTGGTGCCGATAGTTCTCCACACTTCTCGGGTCTGAGGAACTCAAAGGTGGAGTTGATGGGATCCTCAGGGAATGAAACGTGCCCACACCATTCCAGAGGCCACTATTGACACACGTGCTCGCTTTCGTGATAGCACGATGGTCGGATTTCCCTCATTCAATCTCTCACGGCAAACAACTTATAAATATATACAAGATGCGGGTTGGGATTATACATAGGCCCGAAGCAACGTGAGCTGGATCTGGGGTTCAAAAACAACGTAAGGGATGTCATCCTCGAGGGTTATTAATCCCGAAAAGTGTTGGCTAAATGGCCCGAGTTAGGTGGATCCCGATAGTACGCACATAACTCAGTCCTGCATGTGATAAATCAAATACACTAATAGAATAGCGTGAAATCAGAGAACGAGTCCTAAACGGGACCTGGTGAAGAGCTCCAAACGGGTCCTGACGCCTAGGCGGCGAGCTCCTACACTGTACCACTACAATCGAGCTAAAAGCTAACGCCTGCATGATGAATCACACATCCTATAGCATGCACGCACAATCAACACAATCACTCATCAATTAACACACATCAACCTATATCCAATTCTAGCAAGTCTACTTAGAGCTAGTTTGCATTAGATCATGGTCATGTACCTAATTACCTAATTGGTTTCTTAGCCACCATTTCAACACCACTCAATCAAACAAATTTCATATTTTATCCTTAATCAAATCTACATTTATATATATTATTATACATGCAATTCACCAATCCTAGCATGCAATTCTAATAATCAATACTTTCTAATAATTAAATTAAAATAAATTATACCTCGCGATCATCAAAAGTCGGCGACGGCTAGGGTTTTTGTTTCATGGCTCGAAACTTCGAATTCGACACCTAGAGTGTCCGAAGTCCGATCAGATTGGACCGGGTACATTTGGTGGATGATCCAGCGAATTTCCCATGAATCCAATTTTCCGGCGGTTTCGACGGTTTTCCGGCGAGTGTCGGCAGGTTTTCCGGCGATTTCAGCTTCGTCTTCGGCAATGATTCGGGATGGGGCAAACAGGGGTCTATCGGCACCAACTCGACGAGCTTGGTCCAATGGTGGTGTCAAATAAAGCAGCTGGGGCGGCAATGGCCGTCAGCGGCGGCGTAAGAAAATGGGTGGTGGTGGCGGCGTGCTCCGATCGGGGCTGCGGCCCACCTCGACGGCGGTCGGGTTGATGGGGAAATGTCAGCGACGGCGAGGGGTGGTCGTCGGGGTCAACGCGGCGGCGCGGCCCGGACGATGGCGGAATCAGAGCTCGAAGTTGCGAAGGCCGAGGCGGCTTCGCGGCATCGCGGTGGCACACTGGCAGGCGATCGGTGGCCGGGGTCGGTCGGGCGGCACAGACGACGGCGAGGGGACGATAGACAGTTGGTTCCGGCGGAGGGGCGACAGTCGACGGTGGTGACGACGACGAACAAAGTGGGCAGCGAAGGTTTGGGTGAAGAAGGGTCGGGAGGGAGAAGAATACCCTCAATGGTAGTTTCATAAATAAGTATTGACTCGATTCCTACTCGAGTCAAAATAATAACTAGTTTGTAATAAATTTTAAAACAAATCTAGAAAAATATGAAAAAATTCTATAAAATAAAACAAACACAACAACATCCAAATGGCATGCTCTATAACTAATAACCCACCCGAATATAATCCAACGCGTCCTAACGCGTTATTCGGCCTAAAACTATTTCTCCGATCAAACATATAAAAAGAAAAAATACTGCAAACTTTCATATATTCTGATAACTCATATCTCACCATCTTCTCGACGTTATCATCATATATTCAGGTACACCTGACTCTCATCGCTCATAACTCACGGCTGGCCTCGACTCAGCACGCGGTTCATGAAACTGACTCGACTCGAACCAACGGTTGAACCAACTGGTTTGGTAACATAAAACCCTGACTCGAGTCACGGGTTTTACGGCCGCCGTCACCGACCTCACTATCACCACCATTGGGTCAAGCTCGCTGAACTGGTGCCGACCCATAACCCTGATTGCCTCTCCGAAAAAGTCGCCAAAAAATTGCTGAAAAATTCTAGAAAACTGTCGAAAAACTGGATTCACTGTCGAATCTTTTGCCAAACTCATCTTGTCGAACCCGATTGAACTTTGGACACAGCCAAGTGCCGAATTCGAGTCTCGAGCCGCATAACAAAACCCTAGCCGTCATTGATTGCCGAAGATGCAAGGTATAATTAACTCTGACTTAATTTATTAAAGGTGATAATTATTAGCACGACATGCTAGGATTAATGAATTGATGTGTTAGATATTTTTATTGTAAATGAAAATAATATGAATTGCCCGATTGAAGTGTATTAAAACGAATGCTAAGGAACTAATTAGGTAAACTAAGTAATTATCGTAATTTAATGCAATATAGCGTGGGAAAACTTATGTATGATGTGGTGTGTGTATGCTATAGGATGTTTGCTACGTCATTCAATTAGTGAGCGTTTACTTCTAGATTTGATGTATAGGTATGGAGTAGGAGCTAGCCGCCTAGGTGATAGGACACAATTGGAGCTTCTACTAAGTCCGTTTAGGACTCATTCCCTACTTTATGCTTTGTTCCATTATGTGTTTGTTTTATTACTTACAGGACGGGTTAAAGTGGAGTTTTATCGGATTCCACTTAACCCAAGCCATTTAATTATTCTATTTTCTAGATTAATAACCCACTAGGATGACATCCCTTGAGTTTGATTTCGAAAATAAGATCCACTGCAATTTGCCTTTGGGCATATTATATAAATCCCTTCTCAGACCTATATATAGTTTTATCGAGTTTTCCATGAGACGAGAGATGGAAAAACCAACTTGTACGTACCACGATCTGGTGCATGTGCCAATCAAAGAGGGCTCTGGATTAGTGAGTGGGTTTTTCCAATCCCGAGGGATCCAGACAACTCCCGTTTTGAGTTCCTTACACCCATAGAAATGTGAAGGTTTATAGGTAGTACAGGGCATGTCCGAACTTGTGGTTCAAAGGGTATTAAAGGCGACTGCCTGAGAGTACTCTGCTTCGTGCTCAAGGTTAGGATAATTATGAAGGTAAGGAGAGGGCTTAGGATATTCTTCTAGTCCCAAGGGACCAGGAAAATGATGAAATGTCAAGAGAAACATCAGACCAAGTATAATGACAACATAAACAAAACATTAACATTCTATCGTCTGACATGGTTGTGCAAGAGACATCACTGCTTCTCCATCTAGGCTGGCACATCCAACTCATGCACATCACCTACAAATATTATAAAAACACATCAGTAACAAGTGTTACTAGTGCAAAATATAACTAATATCAAACTAGCTATGAGAGCTAACTGTCATACAAATGAAAACATTCACATACTTCACCAGAAATCTCTAAAGGGCACCTACTGAGGAGCCACTGGGCTATAGACTCGGTAACATCCCGAACTAAATGCTCTATTACTACTGATGCCTCTATCGACATTTTCTCATTTCATTTTTTGGTCCCTCGAGACTACTAGTATATCATAAGCCCTCTTCATTCCTCCATAATTTTCCTAGCCTTGAGCATGAAGACCAACTACTCTCAGGCAGTCGCCTTTAGTACCCTTTGAATCACAAGTTCAGACATGTGTTGTACTAAACAATATCTATAAACCTCCACATTTGTATGGTTGTGAGGAACTCAAAACTGGAGTTGTTAGGATCCCTCAGGATTGGAATAGCCCACTCACTAATCTAGAGCCCACTATGACTAGCATGTGCACCTGCTCATGGTATGTGCAAGTCGGCTTTCCCATCTCTAGTCTCACTGAAAACTCGATAAAACTATTTATATATATATATATATATATATATATATATATACATATATCTTTGCCTGGGAGGGGATTTATATAATAGGCCTTGAGGGCAACTTGTGGTACATCTTGTTTTTGAAAACATTCTCGAGGGATCCCATCCTCAACGGTTACTAAACCAAAAAAATGGTTGATTAAATGGCCCAGGTCAACTAGGATCTGATAAAATGCCACTTAACTCATCTTGCAAGTAATAAAACAATGCATAGTAGAACAGAGTGTAAAATGGGAGATGTGTAATGCTCCATTTTGGTTCACCCGTGGCTGACCCGAAAATGTCACAGGTAACCAAACCGTTTGCTAATCTACTTGATTTGGTTAAACTGACCTGGTTCACCCTCGACATCTTAAGATGGTGATATCACATGCAAAACATGGATGAAATGCTTAGGTTCTAACGTTGTCCTACATGCATGCCATGATATACAAATAAGTTAACAAACAGACTAATCAAACGAAATGTTCAAAAGAAATATCTATTTTGAAAACAAAACGGACTGTCTCCCATAAAAGTGCAATAGAGACCACCCTGTCAACAATAAATGAAATATATTTATAGTGATAAAAATTGAGAACACCGTCTAAACACAAAATGATTTCCACATTCTAGTTATCTTCACTCTATAGCTCACCCTATTCATTTTCCACTTTCCATATGCATCCACATATAAAATATCTTTTAGCAGTTTACAAAATATCATTCAACTTCATTATCCATACAATTCAATACATCTCTAATTACAGTCAGTAGGTATATGTGTGCGCGATTTCATTGCTGCTCCTCCACAGTCCCGATGATGCTCAATCCTCAAGATTCTCACCTACATATATAATATAAAGACGTCAGTAACGAGCATTGCTGGTCCAAAAACAACTAGTAACAAGCTAACACAAGAGAGCTGACCCTTCTGTTGAATAAAAACCTCATACACTTCCTCAAGAACTCTCATAAGGGCAAATAATGAGAGTCGTCAACCTCAGGCGGCAATGTCCCCTTTCCATATCATTCTCTTTCCTTGTCCATCTAAACTATTCCTTTGCATGGGAAAATCATTCTCTTTCCTTTCTTTCCTCTCAGCCCTCTACATCCTCCATATTACTCTTGGCCCTGAGTATAGAGGTTGAGTAATCTCAGGCATGCGCCTTCAGTACCCTTTTATGCTACAAGTCTAGACATTCGTTGCACAATAGTACCTGTAAACCTCCACACTTCTCCGGGTTTGAGGAACTCAAAGGTAGAGTTATCAGGATTCCTCGGGAATGGAGTGCACGCTCACCAGTTCCAAAACTCGCTTTGACAAACACACGCCCTATCTCATGACGTGGCCGTCGGTTTTCCTCATCATACATCTCACTGAAAATGCAAAAACTACATATAAATAGACCTCGGTAGTGATTTCAATAGAATAGGCCCGAAGGCATTGTGAGTTTGATCTGAGTTTAGAAAACAAACTCGAGGGATCTCATCCTCTAGGGTTATTAATTTGAAAATACGATGGGCTAAATGGCCTGTGTGGAGTGGAATACAATAAATCCACCACTCGACACGCCCGCTTACTTATCAAAATAAATCACGATAGAATGAGACGATAAATCGGGATGGAGTGCTAAACGAACCTGGTAGAAGCTCCAATCGTGGTTGCACACCTATGCAGCAAGCTCGTACTCCATACCTATACATCAAATCTAGAAGCTAATGCCCACTAACTAAATGATGCATAAAATATCCTATAGCATACACACACCACATCATACATCAATCACACATAACGTTTCCTACATTACTTTTGCATTAGATTATGATAATTACTTAGTTTACCTAATTAGTTCCTTAGCATTTGTTTTAATGCACATCAATCAGGCAATTCATATTTTATTTTGATTTACAATTAGAATATCTAGCACGTCAATTCATCAATCCTAACTTGTTGTGCTAATATTATTAATTTTAAATCATTAAATCAGAGGTAATTATACATCGCGTCGCCGGCAATCGATGTTGGGTACGGTTTTGTCACTTGTGTCTGAGTTCAAATTCGGCGCTTGGCGGTGCCTTAAGTTCGATCGGGTTCAACTGGATGAGTTTAGCTGAAGACCCAGCGAATTCCAACAAATCCAATCTTCTGGTGGTTTCCTGTGGTTTTCTGGCAGTTTCCTGTGGTTGTCCGAGTAGCTTTTCAATGGTTTTCTAGCGACTGTTGCCAACGGTGGCTACCGGTGGGCTGGCGGTGGTATTGGGTACCGTTGGCACTAGCTCGGTGAGCCCGACACGTCTACAACATCGGCGTGGTAGGCGGAGGCAGCAGCTTGCCAAAAAAGACAAAACAAGGGCCGTCGGTGGTAGAGTGACAAGATCCGGCGTGGGCCTCAGCTGCTCCGGTGGGAGAAGGTCATGGAATGGTCGGTGACGTCAAGGCGGTGACTGGATGACTACGGTGATGGTCATCGGTAGCAAGATCGATGACAGAAGTGTGGCGCAAAGGTTCAGCTTCCTCATGTCGTGGAGGTCGGGCGGTGGTCGGGGGCCCTCGAGGCGGCACAGCGACAACATGGAGGGGCTCAACAACATTGATCGGCGGCGATGTAGCATCGGCAGTAGTGCGACAACTAACATAGGGCTGGCGTCGAGGGTTTGGGGAAAAAATGTCAGCGGGGGAAAGAAATGGTTCAGTAGCGATATCGTAAATAAAACTTGACTCAACTTCGACTTGAGTCAAAAATAAAACTAACTAGTAATATATCTTTTAAAAAATCATAAAAAATAAAGAAAAATCCAATAAAATATATTACACACCATAGCACAATAATGACATGTTTTATAACTAATAGCCCACTCAAACTATCCTATCACGTGTCTAATGCGTAATTTGGCCTAAAATTAATTCTATAATCAAATGTATAAAAAATATATATTGCATACTTTCATATACTCATAACTCATTTCTCATCATCTTTCCAACGTTATCATTATATACTCAGGTACACTTAATCCTCATCGCTCATAACTCATGGCTAGCCTCGACTCAGTACTCGGTTAATGAAACTGACTCTCGACTCCAACCAACAATTGTTCACTCATGTAAAACTCTAACTTAAGTCAGGGGTTTTACAAAACGAGTCCTAAACGGACTTGGTCGAAGCTCCAATCGTGTCCACGCACTTAGGCGGTGAGCTCCTAGTCTGTACCTACACACATCAAATTTAGAAGCTAATGCCCGCTCATAATGCATTCACACATCCAATAGCATACCCATATCAATCGTACATCAATCATACATAAGTTTTCCTATCTTACGTTGCATTAGAATACAATAATTACTTAGTTTATCTAATTAGTTCCTTAGCACAAGTTTTAGTACACTTCAACAGAGTTAATTATACCTCAAATCATCGGTAATTGGCAATGACTAAGGTACATCGCGTGTCTTGGAGCTCAAATCTGGCACTCAAGAACATTCAAAGTTTGATCGGATTTGGTGGAAGATCTGGCTGGGATGGGTGGTACTAGGCTTTGCTCTGGTCGGGAAAAGTCATGGGAGGGTTGGTGACGTTGAAATAGTGACTGGATGACGGCGGTGATGATCACCGGTGACGGAATCGGTAACAAGTAAAGGGGTGGTGTCGAGGCTTTGGAATAGATAGGTGTGAGGGGGGAAGAAGAATAGTGGTCGGGGAAAGAAAGCAAGTCGTCGGGGGGAAAACGATTGGTCAGGGGAAGAAAACAAGTGGTCAGGGGAGAAGGTAGGGGATCGTCTCGTAAAAGAACTTGACTTGACTCTGACTCAAGTAAAAATAATAACTAACTTGTAATAATTCCAAAAATAATCTAGAAAAATAATGGAAAATCCCATAAACATTATACACACCATAACATCACAATGACATGCTATATAACTAATAACCCATCTAAACTACCCGTAGCGCTTCCGAATGCGTTATTCGGCTTAGAAAAATAATTCTAAGATCTAATACTAAAATAAATAAAGAAAAGTCTGGGCGTACTCTCATATATTCTGATAACTCATTCTTTTGCTGTCGTATTGACATTATCATCATATACTTGGGCACACATGACTTTCAAGGTTCATAACAAATAACCGGCTTCGGCTCGGTACGTGTGTTATGAAATTGACTCGACTGAAAATAACGATCGAACCGATCTGTTCAGATTGTAAAACCCTAACTCGAGTCATGGGTTTTACATTGATGGCTTCATACAACACATTATAAACATTAATAATACATTAACCATATCATACAAACACCATGTAGTGATTACATAGTTATTAACATAGCATACATTGATTGATGACTATTACATTAGTGTCTCAGCTCTAGCTACCCAGCTTTAAGTGCCGCCATGTTGGGCCTCGTTTACAATTTTTAAGTAAAGTCAGTCTTGTGGCATTCATTATTGGGAAGGTTTGCGTTGTGACACTCATCACGCTATAATTAATTTTGATGAAGGTTGCAGCTCTGTATGCCCCATGATTGGAGGCCGCGGTACTTTGTTGCACTTCCTTTTACTGTTATACGCAGACGCTATGGCGGCCCTCACGCTAGGGTTTCTAACCTGAATTTATATATCCTTTTCGTTTTAAGTTTGATTTTTATCAAACAAAAACAAGATTCCCTTATTCACTAAATAACAAAAGAGGCTGTTTTATGCTTTTAATCTGACATGATTTGAACTACTTTTCTATCATTTTTAATTAGATAGAAGAATAAAACAATGGTGAACATGTTCTACACTCGTTCTTTTTCAACAACTTAATTCTACAAATTATTTAAATCATTAGAAATACATTTAAAACTTATTTACAGTGATTCTAAACATTAATTAACATCTAAAACATTTTCTTTTAACAAGTTAACATGAAAACATGCATGTAGATAGCATATAACATTGAACAAAACATGAAACATGAAACATAAATGAATCTTTACTATTAACATGCTTTAGTTAAAATTACTAACCTCTTCTTTAGTGAAAAACTTAGAACTTTGCACCCAACAACTCCTCACACAATCCCCAACAAGTAGAGAGAGGTGGTACCTAGAGAGAGAAGGTAGAGGGTGGCTAGAGAGAGAGGCGGCTGTGCTTGTTGTGCAAAAGTCATCCTCATTACCTCCTATATACTTTAGGCGTTCTACTCCTAGAACATCATGTAATTAATCTCTACAAATTAATCTACCCTTAAACCAACTATACGGACAACTTATGTGGACAAACTTGTCCACATTTAATGACCAACTCCTACCCTAAGTCAAAACTCAATCGTTAAACAATTGATAATGCTAGAATTCAACCTGAATCACCTGTTCGTGTAAATAAGTGCCTAAGCCCATATATTAGACTCAAAAAACTTGTTGAACTTACCATTAGGGATATTGAATTGGTTCGCATGTGACCGTGCCCATCTTGTCCACCAAAGGTAGAAGCTTGTCTGACAACTAATCCATGGTGATTTCTCTTCACCGTTTGCCCCTTTCATAGTTGAGCGTTAGACAAAGATTGTATGCAACCAAACTTAATATAATTAACACATAATTACATAATTTAGAGTATCTTTTATTAGTCTAGACTAAATTATACAAAGAAAAATTAGTTTTTTATGTGCTAAGCAATAAAGAGTTACCTACGGATATATGTTACTCCAAAGAAGGAAAATAAGCTCAGTAATATTGGCAGAAAAACCAGATATTATACCTGAATTTGAACGTAGTGACATTCAGCTCAACAAGCGTTTCACAATCAAGTGAAGGCCAAGAGGCCCAAACCCGGGAGTTTCATTGCTGTGTCTTTAAGCTCCGGACGTGTTTTCTCGAAAGTAAGGGCAGCAGCAGTCAAACCCAAGAGTTTTAGCACTGTGGTGCTGTGAATGTGACTTGTCCCTCAAGTGAAGGCCGAAGTGCCCAATGTCTCGACTATGAAAGTCGTGGCCCTAGGTTGCATCTTCTTCACTTTTGGATTGCCAATGCTACAATGCTGGTACTATGGTTTCTACTCCAAATTTCTTTATCTGTTTCGGTTTAGATCCGATTTTTATCATACAAAAAAATTTTCATGCTCTCTAAATCAACCAAGTGTAGCATGTTTTTAATCTAACATAATTTAACTTGCCTTTTCAAGATTTGAATTTAGAGGAAAAAATAAAAAAATAATGGTGAACATGTTCTAGACTCGTTCTTTTTCAACAACTTGATTCTAGAACTTAGTTGAATCAATAAAATTACATGTCAAACTTATTTACAGTGGTTCTAAACATGTATTAACACCTTAAACATCATTTAAACAAGTTATACAAGAATAAAACTTGTAGAAAGAAGCATAGATCATCAAAGGAACATAGAACATGAAGATGATGCATGAATCCATACTATTAACATGTTTTAGTTGAGATTATAAACTTCTTATTTGGTAAAAAAGCATAAAACTTCACACAAACAACTCTTCGCACAATACCCAACAAGTAGAGAGAGGTAGCACCTAGAGAAAGAAGGTAGAGTGGTTGCTAGAGAGAGAGAGGGCGGTTGGGGCTTGCTATTCAAAAGTGCTAATACTTGTCCCCTTGCCTCCTTATATACTCTAGGCCTTCTGTTGACAATAGGACATCCCCTACTTAATTTCCGTGAACTAATATACCCTTAAACCTCCTATACAAATGCCCAAGTGGACAAACCCGTCCACATCCGATGAACGACTCTTACCCTAAGACAAAATGCAACCGCTGGACCACTAATAATGTTAAACTTCCACTTAAATCACTTGATCATGTGTTCGAATAATTTCAATATCATGCAAGTATACACAGTCGAAGCAAGTAATATAATGATAAATTCGAGTATCGTTCCCATAAAGAGATGAATTTCCTTAAATTAATTAAAGAAAATAATATTAAGAGAAAAAAAAATAATTGACTTAACTAAATATAAATAATAACTTTAAATAAAAGGAGAAGTTAAAATGATAAAACTCGTTCTAAAGTCAAATTTCCTTTAACATCAATTTAATCTTCATCATATCTTACTCTTATCTTTTATTACCTCAGATTATCAATCTAGGATAATTTTATGACATGGTAGCTCCCACTCCTTCATGCTTCTGTTATTTTGCCTCAATTTCTACCTCCCAGTGATAATTGATTAATCAACAAAATAATGCATTAAGAATTGCCTTACAATCACATACGGTGTTGTGTATCTCTCAACCACAACGACAAACAAGTCAAAAGACTTGTCGTATGATGAATTATCAATGACTAATCTAATTAATTTCTCCCAAAATCTAATTAAACCTCATGATCTAAGATATAGGCGATCAATCTATTCTTAGCATTTAGAACATGATAATTCAAACAATCTGACTTGAATAAAAGAGTAAAAGCTTGAAATAAATTCAATTAAATCATGTTAAGTTCTATTCTTCTCTAGAACGAAATAAAAGACTACTCCATAATAAAAATAAAAAACAATATAAAAAATAAAATAGTTTTCATTATGAAAGAGAAAAGAATTACAAAACTAGAACTATTTCTTCTACTAAACTCCTAAACCAATAGTTGAGATGTGATATCCAACAATAAATGGCCACCCCTTTATATAGAAGTGGAGATACAAGAATTCGAAGAGGGTGTTCACAAATCGACGTAGACTAATTAATTATGATGTCGCTTCAAGTTTCCAACTCCTCAACTTCATTGAACACCATAAATTGTAGCCATTGGGTGGCCATGACTTTTCAATTCCAAAGCTTAATTTATTCATCTTTTTCTAAATTGAAACACCAAAATTAAGCATATCTAATAAAATATTAATTAACTAAAAAAATAAAGTAAAATATCACTTAATTAATAATGTTTATACCCTAGAAGTACAAATTATATTAAAAACATGGGTAAATATTGTATACTTTAAACACTTAACACACCCCCAAACTTAAACTTTTACGCGTCCTGAGCAAAATATCATAACAAAGAAAATTTTACTACACAAAATACTTAGTCCCTATTATGTTCTCATATGATTCTTAATCAAACTATCTAGAGTCAACAAGATGTCAATTAAATCAGAAATTCTCTTTCATCAATCACACCCAAAAGAAGGCTCTACGTGTGTGTGTGTGTGGGTGGGAAGATAATCCATTAGCTTATCATTCTCATCTGCAACGAAGAGAATACAATCAAACACTTGCTTAAATATGTTTGCCTTTCACTCCCATCTCCACTAATGTAGGTAATGCCAATTTAATGGAATCAATAGGTCTTTATAGGTTGTAATGAGGCCAAGGGCTAGGGACCAAAAATAGGATAAAAAAGATAGAAAAATCAAAGGCTAATATGCACCCTAGAATTAAAAATCCTTTATAAATCTTGACATACATGTACAATAAATCTCCAAGTAATATGACACAAACTTCCTTAAATGTAGTATCGAGTTGACTCAATAAGAACTAACTTTGCTTTGATTTTCCATTGACTACTTGTTGCTTTTTCATTTTTTCTTTCATTTCAAACCAGTGGAAGACTATTGCTTCATCTTGCATTTACTAGTTGTTGTGTTTCTAGTATGCTTGGTTATGTTCTAAGTTTGTGCTCCTAGTTGAGTCCCTAAAACATTTTCATAAAATCTATAAACAATGTATGAGCATGACTAATTGTGTATTGTCAACAAGTAATGTTTTGTTTTAATTAAAATTCATTTAGGTTGCTAGCTAGCTCAGTTTTTGGGAGAGCGTAGAAATGAAGGGTGGAATTTGTTAAGCCTAGTGTGAGGAAAAATTTTGGGGCCATTGATTGGTTACATAGACCAGTAGGAATTTCTCAAGCCATTTAGGTCCTGTCATCTCCAAAATTGCATTGGCTAAACAAACTCTAAATTATTAGCTTATTTAATTTTATTATGCTAAGAAATAAAAATTTCAAGAATACGAACAACCTCTAAATTATTAGGTCATTCAATTATAATTTGTAGTAAATATTGTCATTCGAAGGGAAGTGTAAAATCTTTATCATGAACAAGTTGGCAAATCCTAATCATGTAAACCCCATCTACACCAAATCCTCCTTTTTCTGATTAATTTTACTGTAATTATGATATTTCGTACAAAGTAGGATCTGCTCAAACACACATGCAAGTGGGAGTCAACTCTACAACACACACTAATCCCATGATGAATCACTTCTAGAATCTGCCAACTGGGGAACAATTCTAAACATTGTTAGGCCTGAAATTCTATGAATTTTCTATAAATGCTTTTGACTAGTGGACAGATCTAACTAACCTGGCCAAGACAACAACTATGAGCCGTCAAATGGACACCATAATCCATTCACACTTATAAACTCGATCTTATTCTAGTAGCTATTAGATGTGGGACTAAGTTGAGGGATCTCACAATTTATAACAATCCAGCCCAAAGTACAACATAATGAGCCTAAGTTATCTCTTTAAAAGTAGTTATCCTAGTTGAAGATATATAGTTCATTCCTATTTATGAACAAAATTTTACCCCAGTAGGTATTAGACGATCTCACAATTCACTAACCTCAAGGATTTTCGTTCTCAAAATTACTACACTTGGTCTATGGCTAAGCCTAGCCCTGGGGACTAGTAGCCTAGCCAATGTCTTTAGTCCAGGCGATCATCTAACGTGGAACCAAGTTGCTCTGATACCATCTGTAATGACCTAGACTAAAGTGCAATATAATGCGCTTAATTCATCCCTTAAATAGTTAGTTAACTAAGTTAAAAATCTATAGTTTATTCCTACATATAAACATGATCTTACCCTAGTAGGTGCCGGATGTAGGATTAACTAGGGGGATCTCACATCAAGAGAATAGCTAAAATAATTCTAGACATACACATGACAGATTTTCATCAAATTAATCATTTCTAATGACTCTACAATTAAAGCATAAAATTACAAGAATTTACCACTAAAAATCTATAAATCATCCATCGAAGTTGATCTAACTTGAACAAATCATCTAATTATCGTTCTTAAAATTATTTACTAATTAAATCTCGCATAATTACACCCATACATCATGTAAATATAAGAAATTAAATATATGCTTATATAATATGAGAATATTCTATAAATTAAATCACAATTTATGTACAAGAACTCAAATCTTTTGAATTATTTGCCAAATAATTGTTTTCCATCAAATCTCATTAAAGATTCATGAAAAGACTTATATAACGATCTCCACAATCAAAATACATCCACAATAAATATGAATCATGCATGTATGATATCCTAAACAATAAAAAACTATATGTATGATGAAACAAACACAAAATAAAATGATGGAAAGCGAAGAATTACTGAAACCCTAATTGCCAACAAGAAAGAGAGGAGGAGAGAAAGAGCTTCCACATAAAACGATGAGAGAGGAAGAGAAAGGGCATGTGGGAGAGAGAGAGAGAGAGGTCGTCCTCCTCCTTATTTTTCCCCTTTTGAATCTTTTACCCCTCATTAAAAGGATAAAGTCTACCGTTTTCTCGACAAAAATTTATTTAACTAAAAATTAATTGAACGAATACCAATACTTGAACCAAAACCTTCAAACTCAACCCTGTACATATTATTCAGGATCAAGTATACCAATTAAATTACAAATCCATATAATCATTTCCTAGCCTAGTCTCAAGTCTAACATTAGATGCAAAGACTCAGGGAGTACCCAAGTGCAAATGCTAGTTTTAAGCTTAGGCTAGGCCCCTAGGAGTTGACATGTAGACAAGTTTTTAAAGAATGAAGGTGGCATGTTTGGTGGGAATCTAGACCTTGAAGAGGCAAGTGAATGGTTGATTACTACCAAGGGAGTGTTCGAGAGCATGGATTGCCCTATTTAGCTTTGGGTTCAAATAGCAACGGGTGCTTTCTAAGGAAAATCAAGGACTTGGTGGGACTCTTCCAAGAGAGTTCATTATTAAGAGAAAGCACCTAAGGACATTGCTTGGGAGAAATTTCAAGTGGTGTACAATGATATGTATTTTCCACTTGAGGAGAAGAGGAAGAGAGAACTAGAATTTGAACACTTGGACCAAAAGGGTATGTCAGTTGCCGAATATTTGGCCAAGTTCATTAGTTTGGAAAGATTTTAGTTTGGAAAGACTCCTGATCTAGTAGCCACTGAAAAGATTTTAGCTAACCAATTCTTTGAGGGAGTGATCTACCCTATTAAGAAGAGATTAGCCATTGTAAAATATAAGACATTGGATGAAGTGGTTAGTGCAACCTCTACAGATGAAATAATCTATCAAACTAGATACAAGACTATTTGAACTCAGAAATTTTCTGGAAAGAAACACTTGAATGAGAAATAGATGGGGTGTGATGAGGAGAAACCAAGGAAGGAGTCCAACATTTCCATGAAGATGATACAAAGTCATTGGGATTCACCGGTTTGCACTACTTGTAAGTGTCAACATTTTGGTAAATATAAAATCGATTAAGCGGTGTGTTTTGGTTGTGGTACCTAGGACATATGAAAAAGCATGCCCACAACTCAACCAACAACCACAGACTCAATAATCTTTTTCTAGCATTGTATGTTTTAGATGTGGAGGTGTCAGCCAAAAGAAGAGGAATTGCCCTTTTAAAACTCAACAATAGGGTTTGTTGCCAACTCGTCAACAGTATATTCATTTGCCAGCTCTACAAGGTCAGTAAATGGCTCAACAAGGTAGAGGTCAAGGAGGTAAAAGAAGAAATCAGAATCATCGACAAGGAGGTGAGATTAATGTCAATGTTGTTGTGCTTGTTGTACCATTGGTTGGATTAGTTGCTCCATCAAATCCTACTATGGTGGCACCAACACAAGCTTAAGTGAAGATGTTTATTGCTACTTTTGCTGATGCTTTGGCAGAGACTAAAGTTGTTGTAGGAATGCTTCCTGTTGGTTCTAAATGGGCTTTAATATTGTTTGATGCTGGGTGTACACAATCTTTTGTTTTGTCCGAATTTATTGAAAATTGGAAGGGGTGAGTCTAGGACATTCTTTATTAGTAACCACTCCTCCCAGTGTTATATCCACTATGAGTTTGTGTGCACAAGGCATCACTGTTAATATCCAACAATGCTCTTTTGTGGCCAATCTCTTTGTATTCCATATGGTAGAGTTTGATGTGATTTTTGGCATGGTTGGATGTCAAAGAATGGTGTGTTGATTGATTATAAGAAGAAAGTATATTTTAGAAAGGGTAGACAACATTACAATTTTCAAAGGCAAGGAAGAGATGTTTCGTTGGGATTTGTCGGTTATTACAAAATTCCAAAAAATATGGATCGAGGATATGGAATGATCATGGTTGCCTTGATCTCTACCAACAAAGAGAAATTGGGGGTACCATCTATTCTTATTATTCAGGAATTTGAGGATCTATTTCCAGAGGACATTATAGGGTTGCCGTCAGAATGAGACATAGACTCCAATTTCAAAAGTTACATATTGTATGTCACCGCTAGAATTACAAGAGTTGAGCACTCAATTGCATATTTTGTTGGATCAAAGATTTATTTGGTCAAATGTGTCACCATGAGGAGATCCTTTAATCCATATTGATGATTTTTTGACCAATTGTCCTCAGCTGTGGTGACCCATTATTGCAATCCACTTAATTCGGTTCATTTAGATGTCATGTTTAATTACCCTCAAGGATGAGATCACTTGATTTGTTATCGAAAACCAAAAGATTTATCGCAAGTTGCCTTCTTTCCCGAGGCCTATTGTAACACGCCGTTTTGGCTCACCCATGAACTAACCAGAAAATATTACCAGCAGCTGAATCGTTCACTAATCTACTTGATTCGGTTAAGTCGACCCGGATCTACCCCCAGCGTCTCAAAATGGTGATGCAACATGCAAAGCATGGATGGGATGCTTGGGTTCTAACATTGTACTACAAAGGCTGAGTACTCTCAAGCATGTGCCTTTAGTACCCTTTAAAGCCACAAGTCTAGACATGTGCCGCATAGCAATACCTGTGAACCTCCACACATCTCTGGGTTTGAGGAACTCAAAGGTGGAGTTATCAGGATCCTTCGAGAATGGAGCAGATGCTCACCAATTCCAAAACCCACTTTGACGAACGCATGCCCTATCCCAAGAAGTGGCCATCGATTTTCCCTTGTCTCACATCTCACTGAAAACCCAAAAACTATATGTACATAGGCCTAGGTAGGGAATTTAGTATAATAGGCCCGAAGGCATCATGAGCTGGATCTGAGTTTTAAAAATAAAGTCAAGGGATCACATCCTCAAGCATTATTAATCTGGAAATACAATTGGCTAAATGGTCCATGTGGAATGGATACTATAAGTGCACCACTCGAAGTCATCCTCTTACCTGTTAAAACAAAACACAATAGAGAAAGAGACAACAAATAGAGAGCAAGTCATAAACGGACTTGGTAGAAGCTCTGATTGTGTCCACATGCCTAGGTGGTGAGCTCCTACTCCATACCTACACATCAAATCTAGAAGCTAATGCACGCTAACTGAATGATGCATCAAACTCATCACAGACATCATAGCTCGCAATACACTCATCACCCATCAACAATCATATAATCATTAGTGTAAAAATATTTCTAACTCATCCTGTTCATACCGATTTTATTATGTTTATCTAAGCTACATTGCAGTCAATTAGCATGTTCAGATTTAATTTACCTAATTGATCGTTAGCATTCATTAAGCACATCTCAAATCATACAAATATCACTTCATCTACCGTCAGACATTCAACACGTCAAACAATCAATCATAACATGTCATGCTCACAATCATCAATTTTAAATAATTAAATCGGGGCTAATTATACAAATCAGCTTCGACTACGGTTTCATCGTGCAGCTCGATACTCAAATTCAATACCCGGTGGCGTCCAAAGTTTGATTGGGTTCAACTTGATGAGCTCAGCAAAAGACCAGGCAAATTCCAGTGAATCCAGTTTTGCAGCAGTTTTCGGCATGTTTCCTGCAGTTTCTGGCTGCTTTTCAATGACTATTGCTGGCAACGGCTAACTGGCAAGATGGTGGTGGTATGGGGTACCGTTGGCTCTAGCTTGGTGAGCCCGACATATCTACAATGTTGACGAGGCCGATGGAGGCGGCACGCGGTCAGTGATAGGGTGAAGAGATCTGGCCGGGATGGGCGGCATTGGGCTTCGCTCCAGTTAGGAAAGGTCATGGGATTGTCACTGAAGGTGGCGTGGATGTGGTGACCTAACTAGGGGTCATGCAAGCACTGGCCTTTGGCCTATCTTAGTGGCAACTTGCGACGGTGGAGAGATGGCAAGATCGTTGAAAAGGGCACGGCGGCACAGCAGCAAGTGGTGCTCGGGGTGGCACGGTGGCAGCGGAATTGTGTCTAGGCGGCATCGAGGGTTTGGGGGGAGAGAAGCATCGAGAAGGAAAAACCAGTCGATGGCAATATCGTGAATAAAAGTTGACTCGACTCCGACTAGAGTTAAAAATAATTACTATGTCCTAATAAATTAAAATAATCCAGAAAAATATGAAAAAAATACCATAAAATATAATACACACCACAACATCACAATGACATGCTCTATAACTAATAACCCACCCAAACTGCCCTATAATGCGTCCTAATTTGTTATTTGGCCTAAAAATAATTCTACGATTAAATACATATAAACAAATTACTGCATGCTGTCATATGCTCTGATAATTCATTTCTCATCATCTTTCTGACGTTGTCATCATATACTCAAGTACACTTGACCCTCATCGCTCATAACTCACGGCTAGCCTCGATGTAGCACACGGTTAATGAAACTAACTTGACTCGAACCGACAGTTAAACTGACTGGTTCACTAATTTAAACTCTGACTTGTGTCACAGGTTTTACACCTATTAATATTATTATTCCCTACCTAAGCCTACTATTAATATAATATGTTTTCGCGAGTGGGGAGATTGTTGGAAATTATTTCAGGTAATGCCTAGGGCACAGCCTATTGAAGAGCTCAGTTGTTTTATTATCGATGAGATCAACACAATGCTCTATTTTCCCTTCTTGTTGCATCTGTTTTACCCCTGCATCTATAAGCTTCTCACACCTGGAGAGGCGTAGGGTTACAGGTATCGTATTTTGCGGCGTATGTCATGATTGTAATGTACTTGGCTTGCCTTCAAAGCTCTGAGGAGAGGAACATGGTGGAATTGGAGAGAATAGGAGAAAGGGTATTGCCCGATTAGTAGTAGGTCACACGCAGTGTAGTTTCGTTTGGGTGTTTTGTGATTCTTGTTGTGGTGTACTATCCCTTCTTGTTTTACTTTAATATGGAGTGCTAAGTTTGTACGCGAGTTTGATATTATAATTATTTTATTTTGCAGACCGGTAACTTGTTGCAAAAGTTGTTACTAAGGTATTTTTCTTTTTAATATTTATGTAGGTGATGTGCTCAGAGTGTCGCTAGCAAATATATGGGGATGCTAAAGTCTTCACACATACATATTTTCTTGTCACATTTTTGTCATGTTGTTTTATGTCGCTTTCCGATTTCGGTCATCGAACATCTTTACTTTTGGCCTATTATACTCACGTAATAACTTTATATTTTGGGAATTTATATTTATAATAATTTTTAATATTTTAAATAATGTTTCTATTTCCTTTGTATTTTCAGCCCATTACGGCTGTGGGTAGTGGTTGTTTTCCATCCAATATGCCAAGTAGGTTTAGATCTTAAGGGGTTGTGTGTGTGGCTTTCCATGTAATTAAATTAACAAATAGCAATATTAAATAATATAATATTTTATTTGGTCCAAGGGTGAACTGGGCATTAGATGTTACATGGTCTTAGAGTTGGAGTTTTTCTCTAAAATTTAACAATGCATTCAACTAGACATCTAGTCTAACCCTGAAAACTTCATCTCATCTGGGCACCATTTAGGGGGTGAACTATAACTAAAGTATAAGGCCTCATAGCGCAGTTTTCTGTGAAACCAAGTCCTAACCGAAATAAGGTGAATTAATTAACAGGCTTACAATTTTAATTTCTAGTTAACATTTTTCCAGAAATAATCATCTAAGTGTAGAGAACAATTTTGCAAAGTTTCAGCTTAATTGGAATCCATTTAAGGGATGAATCAACTAGGAAATTCTTAGGGTGCGGGACTGTAAAATGGTATTCCGGGTTCTAGGGTAGAATTTGACAATTTAGTTCGTGAGGCAAACAATGGTGATTCTGCACAAATATTTACAGAAATATAAATCCTAAGGTTGACCATCAGGCTTTATAATTTTATAACAATTGGACTTTATCTAGACCCTGAACAAAAATTATGACTCGAGTTGTGCAGGACTATTTCTAAAGTTCTAGACTTTTAGGTACATTTTATCGTTCTAGCTCATGGCCCAAACATAGGAGTTTTGACATAAGATATCATAGAGAAGTTAATCTACATGCTTAGATTAATATTATAATTTTTCAGCTCATATTGACATTGCTTAGGCCCTGAACAAATTTCATGATTAGACCCTATCTAGATCCAGAACACTAGCTTAGGGTATACATTTTCGTTATAAGAGAAAGGGTAAAGGAACTAGAAAATGTGGTTTTGTGTCAAAAGGAAGAATTAGTACTTTAAAGGGCAAGCTAACTTCCAAAGGGATGATAAGGAACAGTGCAGTTGAAGATCAAGTATATACATATTCCATATAGGAGAGGTAGTTGAAGATCAAATGAATACAAATTCTATCGGAGTAGGTGATGCATGTGATGGACAAATAAATAGTGCTAATGATGAAGTAATGTGCAGTGAGGTCTAAATTGTGAAGTGTTTTTGAGCTTCTTTCCGTTCAATTTGGACGTATGAACTTAAGTGAAGAGGCCTCACCTCTTAAACATAAATGAAGTAGATTTATATGTTTATAAAATAGTACCATGTTAGCGACAAGTTATGCTGGGTAATAAAATTACTGATCACGGCATACACAAATTCCCTTACATGCGACATTATGTACGAAGATAGTAAAAACAAAAATAATACCTTGTTATTGACAAGTTATACCGGCTTAGGAAATAATTGGTCGCGGCAGAGGCAATGATATATAATGCTACATTTATGAATGAACATATATGACGATATAATCTTAGTGTTAAATTTCTACCACGTTACCAAACTTACATGGTTGCATTTATGCATCAACATAGTAAAACCCGTCGTCGGTTTCCTGATCCAACCTGTTTCATCCCCATCGCAAGCCATTATGTTATTCCCTACAAATCGGGTGCCCTCCGTAGCGAGGAAGGCCTTCATAAACGAATCCAATTACCAAGATCAGATCAACGGAGCAGCCCCTTTGACGCAACAAGGTGGAAAAGGCTTGATTGAAGAGCAAGAAAATTTCCTGACTAGAGTCTCAAATGCGTCAATCAAACGCTTTTTGCCCGACCGTTTTAGTTTCATTTAGGTCTTGAACCTTGTGCCCCAGCCCATGTAGTAGTTCGGTTCGGTCCGGCCATGCCTATGATGTAACTAGACCACGTTTTCTATGGTCCAAGTCAAAGAGGCCAGCACCCTTGCACCAAGCCTAAGCCCTGATTCGGCCTAGCTGTCACAGGGGTCAACTTAGGGTTTAAATTTTTTGCCCTAACTACCTCCGTGCGGCGTGTTTCCCTCCCTGGAAACACCAGCCAACACCACCTCCGCACCCACCAATGTGCTGTGGTGCACAGCGGCCTCGGACCACACACTTGCGAATACCGCACGAACCCAGTCCCGGTACCGCGCCCAGCTACTAAGCGCCACTAGTACCGGTATCAGGCTACCAGCGATTGTACCGAACACACACACCAATCACCAAGCTGCAGTGACTACGCGTCCCACGTACCGATCACCCTTCTCGGTACCAATAGACCTCGGAATCACAGGTCTAACCCCGGTGGCCAAACACGACGCATACACCACAAGAATTACAGGAACTCGTCCCAACCTCTATTCTCACTAGTATGAATACAGGATATACAAGTAATCTACTACTCTAGACTACTTGCCGGTCGTGGACATGCAAACCCCACGACCGTGCCTCTCGACCCTCACTCGACAGGACTTCACCCAACCCTCGGTTCACCACGCAGGGTTGCCGAACAACTGGTATGTGAGCCTTGACCCTAAAGGCGGACGTCGACTACCCCGGTAGTCCCCCTTGAAGTTCCAGACCGCCCCTCGGCCTGACTGCAGTAACCCCAAGGCATCCCCTTGCCCGGCCAAGTTTCTCTCCTCCACCAAGATCACTCACACACTCTTCACATGTTGTTCTCCTCTTGTCTGATCTCTACATAAGGATGGCACCTCCTTATATAGACATCCCGGCCTTAGTGTGACACCTCATCAGCTTGCATCCTCACCATCGAAGTCTTGATCAACGGCTCCCATCCTCCAAGCCTTGTCATCGACCCCCTTGGTGTTCCAGCAGAATTACCAGAAAGACCCACCCTTGGGTGTGGCGCAAATGCCTCATCAACTTCCTGGATGTGGCACGGTCGCCTGGCTCGACCCAGCGACCCCAATACCGAACCCTGGTCCGTCTGTTCCACAGCACCCATGCGCGTGCACGATAACCCCTACCGCACCTTGGCTCGGTCACCCGCACACCTGCGCACCCGTGACTACCGCATGTCGCACGGTAGTACCCGGCCCTGGCGCCTAGCACGCTCGGTCAGTGGTGCTCGGTCACTCGCACCCTACGCATCCGGAACCCGCAACTTCTATCCGCACATGATGCTCGGTAGAACGTCCCGGCTGCGCCTGACCCGTCACGCACCTGGAACCCGCACCATGCTCAGTACACGGTAACGGTGCTCGGTACTCGTTACCGATCATGTCCGCTACCCAACTGCTATCGGTACTGCCCGATATCTCGCCCGGTACAGCAACTCGCCCGATAGACCCCATGCACCACGATGCACTTCACACTAACACGGAAATATGCTCGGTAGATTGTTCACCACTCGGATAGCACCCTACCCGACTTGGACGCGGGAATGCTAGGAACAACCGCCAAACCCTAGCTCTCGTCCGTCCCACGAGCTAAACCCCGTAACAGTCTCCCCCACCAATGAGACCCGATGTCCTCATCGGAGGTTTGAGTCCTGTCCTGCCTCTTGACCCATCTCACGCATAGGTTTCCTTCCTGTTCCCACTTGAATCACTCTGTCTGCCCTTTCGAAGCCCCCAGGTTGACGTACCTCTGCTTCAAAAGTCCTTACTACCTCTTATTCGCCGGCAGTAGTAGAAGCTCTCACAGACAGTTATTCAAACTGGACTGACCAAATCCCCTTGGAAAACACACAAAGGAACCCGTACCTTTACTTTGTACACCAGATTTTCTCCCAAAATCTGGGCGTGAGCGTCAGCATCACTGGTCCTTAACGCGGAATGATATGCCCTCCTCGCCAGGTCCGCATCTCTTCATTCGGCTCGTCGCACCTCACACGGTCCACAACTTCAAAGAACCCAGCCTCGTTAGCTGACCACAAAGCAGATTTTCTAGCTGCTCCGTGCAAGAGGTCCCCACGAACGTCTCACATACTCCTCCTGAGTAATGCATCCGTCCCTCAGTCTCATCTCCAGACTGAGCTTGGTTACTTGTCACCGATCCCTTGCCTTCCGCTTGTACCTCGCGTACTTCCCCATGATTCGGCAAGCAGCCCACAGTTGGGTATTCCTGGGCACTGCTCCGAACAGCGTATTCCGAGACTCGATAGAGTAACCCTGCTGTTGCTCCCTTCTTCTTCGGGAAACTGGACACCACGTCCATGAGATCGAGCTTCAAGATCTCAAGGTGAAGCTAGTGCTGCAGCATCCCAGTCACTAACTCTTTTCTGTGCACCTTACCCTGTGGTACTCCCAATCAGGGTTTCACAAAAGCTGCGTTATCAGCATATCACCAACAACGAATCACCCTAACTCCGGGTACACATCCAGACCCTTCTGGATGCCCTTCCACTGGGGAATGTGGAACCTCAGCTTTTGTCTTAGCCTACCCGAAGGACTTAATAGCCGATGTCCTTACTGGCATAGACTAACGGTATCATCTAACCAACACTTGAGTCAAGCCCCGACTTGCTCTGTCAACCAAGTTTCTCGTTATCACGATCTGAAGCTGCTATGCTCTCTCCCTAGGTCTAGGATAAGGCGATAGCTCCATTGTCCTCCTGACAATGAACTCAGATCCAACAAGTAAACCCGCCATAGTTGGACAATGCACTCCCAGCTAGCCCCTGCTGCCTTACACCGTCCCGGCCTTTGTCTGAAGTGCGTCACTACTCCAACGGTTGCCTGGAACCCGGCCGTTCCAGAATTGGCTCCGATGATCACAGCTCTTATCACACCAAAAAGCTGTAAGGTATGGTACCGACCAAACCTATTCAAAGATGACCCTACATGGCGCAAACCATGTACGAACTTACCGTAATTGGCCAAACTCCTAGGAAGTTCTTCCTTCCAGTCACCCCTGTTGGCGTCCACTCGGCAATGGAATCCGCCTGATTCCTCACTCGCACCTTACTCGGCCAATTCTAGGGAAGCTCAACTCCCCTAATCACGAACTCACACGGCTCTTCACACAGAGAATGCTCCTTGAGCCCTGCATCGGGTTGACCCTCGTGATCCACCCATCACTTCCCGACGTCAGGTCCAACTCCAAGGAACTGGGTACTTCTTCCACATGGTCACCTCCTGTAACCCATGGTGCATGACGGCTGAATTTTCCCCCATCCAGGAACCACATCTGGATCTGTGTGAGTTCGTCCGGCACCACACTCTAGTGCGCCGGCGCTGGTACCCTCCCTGGCACCAACTCGATCTGGTGAACGATCGTCCTCTCGGGAGACTCCTTTGGCAACTCGATTGACTCCGCATCAACCAACAAATCCGGTACCTCCACCACCTGGTCCGGCTGGATCATCACCATTCCCGCAAGGTCAGTCAAGTCCCCCGTGCACTCTCGAGTCACCTGCATTGCCGACAGATGCTCCTCCCTGACAGTGCTGCACTTGACCCCGGAAGATCCTCTCTGCCCACGAACAAAACATGCACCCGCTTCATTCGCGATCAGTATACCTTCCAGCTGTGGGAACACTCCCACTCCAGCAGAACGCATGAAAGGATTCCCGAGTATCAGATCAAAATCATCGAGTTCGATGACCATCAAATCAACTCGCCCTTCATACTCCCCCAAGCAAATTCTGACATTTCTGGCTATACCTTGCACCTGTCTCGCCTGTGAGTTCACCGCCTTCACCTTGCTGGTCACGATCCCAGTCTTCAACCCTAGTTCCAACGCCATCCCATTGGAAACAAAGTTGTGCGTAGCACCAGTGTCTACTAAGGCTGAAACTGCTCTCCCGTTCACTACACATGGAACGTATATCAGGCCAGCTCCTTCCGAAGCTGAGCGTTCAGCTCGCAACACCCCGAGTATCTGAAGGGTAGATGCTCGGGCAAGAGGCTCCTCCCCTTGGTCCTGGTCTGCATCCGCTACCAAGGCATTCACCTTGCCTCGGTTCGGACACTGCTTTGCCCGATGCGGACCCCCACACAGAAAGCACCCGGATGCTGGAACACCCGGCCCACGATCCCTGCTGCCCGACGCAATGTCTGGCCCCCTCTTTGGCCGGAATGGCCTTCTGCCCTCCCGTTGGCTGCCTCGGCCGCCCATGATCATCTTGCCCTGGGTATCCTCCTTGACACCCGTCTGCGGCTGCAAGTCCACCAAGGCGTCGGCTGCCACCAAAGCTGCAGGCAAATCCTGGACTTTCTGCTGCCTCAGCTCCACCTGAGCCCAAGGCTGCAAACCAGAGATAAAGTTAAATAACTTATCTTCCTCCGACATGTTTCTGATGTCGAGGAGACACGAGCTAAACTCCATGACATACTCCCTCACTGTTCCGGACTGTCTCAACTGCTTGAGTCGGTCCCTTGCCACCCAGGTAGTGTTAGATGGCAAGAACTGCTCCCGAAGCTCCTCTTTTAAGGAATTCCAGGTCTCCGTTCGGGGTCGACCAGCACTCCGATCCTCCTCGGTGCGAGTTCGATACCACAACTTGGCATCCCCCGATAGAAACATGCTGGCCAAAGAAACCTGGCGCTCTTCGGGTATGTTCGCAGCAACGAAGTACTCTTCAATATCCCAGATGAAGTTCTCTAGGTCCTTGGCTGACCTAGCTCCCTCGAACTTCTTTGGCTCTGGCACCTTAAGCCTTCCCGGGATCGAGCTTTCTTCGGCTGCACGGTCAACCAAACCTGGTTGAGGATATCTGGCGACAACCTGCTTCAACAGAGTTACATCTGTATTCAAAGCCCCAATGATATCCCGGAACTCCTCCAACAGTCCCGCCGTCGCTGCTTCTTTGATACGGCTGGTCTCGGGTATGTCGCTCACCCGAGAACCCAAGTCCTTCATCCCTTCTGTTAAGGACTGTAGCTGCTCGAAGATGGTTCGCCCATCGTCACTACTGGTAGGTCCTCCCACCAGCACTTCCAGCCGCGTCACACGCTCCTGTGTGTCCATCTCTTGGTACCTACTTACTGGCAAAGTGTGGAGACTTTCCTCTGAAAGTAGAGACGTGCTTCACAAGACCTTCGGCTCCTACCGAACTCCGAGCTCTGATACCTCTGTCACAGGGGTCAACTTAGGGTTTAAATTTTTCGCCCTAACTGCCTCCGTGCGGCGTGTTTCCCTCCCTGGAAACACCAGCCAACACCACCTCCGCACCCACCAATGTGCTGTGGTGCACAGCGGCCTCGGACCACACACTTGCGAATACCGCACGAACCCAGTCCCGGTACCGCGCCCAGCTACTAGCGCCACTAGTACCGGTATCAGGCTACCAGCGATTGTACCGAACACACACACCAATCACCAAGCCGCAGTGACTACGCGTCCCACGTACCGATCACCCATCTCGGTACCAATAGACCTCGGAATCACAGGTCTAACCCCGGTGGCCAAACACGACGCATACACCACAAGAATTACAGGAACTCGTCCCAACCTCTATTCCACTAGTATGAATACAGGATATACAAGTAGTCTACACCCTAGACTACTTGCCGGTCGTGGACATGCAAACCCCACGACCGTGCCTCTCGACCCTCACTCGACAGGACTTCACCCAACCCTCGGTTCACCACGCAGGGTTGCCGAACAACTGGTATGTGAGCCTTGACCCTAAAGGCAGACGTCGACTACCCCGGTAGTCCCCCTTGAAGTTCCAGACCGCCCCTCGGCCTGACTGCAGTAACCCCAAGGCATCCCCTTGCCCGGCCAAGTTTCTCTCCTCCACCAAGATCACTCACACACTCTTCACATGTTGTTCTCCTCTTGTCTGATCTCTACATAAGGATGGCACCTCCTTATATAGACATCCCGGCCTTAGTGTGACACCTCATCAGCTTGCATCCTCACCATCGAAGTCTTGATCAACGGCTCCCATCCTCCAAGCCTTGTCATCGACCCCCTTGGTGTTCCAGCAGAATTACCAGAAAGACCCACCCTTGGGTGTGGCGCAAATGCCTCATCAACTTCCTGGATGTGGCACGGTCGCCTGGCTCGACCCAGCGACCCCAATACCGAACCCTGGTCCGTCTGTTCCACAGCACCCATGCGCGTGCACGATAACCCCTACCGCACCTTGGCTCGGTCACTCGCACACCTGCGCACCCGTGACTACCGCATGTCGCACGGTAGTACCCGGCCCTGGCGCCCAGCACGCTCGGTCAGTGGTGCTCGGTCACTCGCACCCTACGCATCCGGAACCCGCAACTTCTATCCGCACATGATGCTCGGTAGAACGTCCCGGCTGCGCCTGACCCGTCACGCACCTGGAACCCGCACCATGCTCAGTACACGGTAACGGTGCTCGGTACTCGTTACCGATCATGTCCGCTACCCAACTGCTATCGGTACTGCCCGATATCTCGCCCGGTACAGCAACTCGCCCGATAGACCCCATGCACCACGATGCACTTCACACTAACACGGAAATATGCTCGGTAGATTGTTCACCACTCGGATAGCACCCTACCCGACTTGGACGCGGGAATGCTAGGAACAACCGCCAAACCCTAGCTCTCGATCCGTCCCACGAGCTAAACCCCGTAACACTAAGCCATGCTTGCGACATCATTGATCACGCAGGCTAGCGCCCCACCCAATTCATGCCTTGGTTTGGCCTAACCATGCCTGTGATATCATTGGACCATTGGGTCACGGGGGCCAGCACCCTTGTGCCCTACCAAAGCCTTTGCACTGGCATTTTTCCTTTTTTTTATAAAAATCACCCTATCTCCCTTTTCTCCTCTTCTTGGCTTCCACTGACCATCACTCCCAAACCACTCCCCTTCCTTCATTGGCCTGTCCGTGATTTTCTCAGCCTCTCCAAGCCTTGTCTAAGGTCTAGAGTCCTATGTCTTAGGTGGGATGCCCCAAGGGACCTCCCCTTGGTTCATTGGTATAAGTTCTTCCTCCAACCCTCTTATGTGTCATGTTTGTTTCTTGTTTTGCCTAGGTTCCTGTTGTCTATTTTTATGACATTTTTATCATGTAGCTTGTTGTGGTAGCATTTAGAAGGAAGCTTCATCATTTTTACATGTCTAAATAAATATTTATGTATTTTTTAGCATACCATGGTTGCCTATTTGAATAGTCTTGGTCGATTTACTATAACGTTTGTTCTAAGTGGTATTTTTGCATACTATAATTTCTACCTTGTTCATTAGAGGTAGATCTACATTTTTTATGAATAAGGTTTTCTCGATTGGGCCTATGTCAACATGTATGGGAGCCATAATCAAAGAAAGGTGACTGCTTTACTACTTGTAGTAGCCTATTGGCTACTTTCCCAATTTTGCCCCCCATGTGTTGGATATGTCTCATTAAAATATTAAGCTAAAATGACCACAATAAAGGCCTAAATGAACCTCTAAACGAAGAATGTGTATGTAGTGTTTCTGGTATGTCTGGCTATGTTCTGTAGTTGCACTCTTAGTTGAGCTCCCTAAATGATTTTTATAAAATATATAAAAACTATATAAGAACTCCCCACTTGTCTAATGTCAACATGTACGTAATACACCAATTTCGGTTCACTTAAGAATTGAATCAAAAATGTTGCGATCGAGTCGAGTCACATTTAAAGTTGTCGGTCGGTATGACTCAATCGATAAAATCGATCAAAACAACCCGCTTTGTGTCATGAGAAGGGAAGATATTATTAAATACCTGTCAAAACACATCAAACGTAAATAACAGTAAGAAAATAAATAACTGTGTTGAGGCCAAGTGTATGTAGCGTTTATTTGTCCTCCCACCAAAGTCGACTCAGGATTTGCATGACCTACATATATTATATGAAAACCGTTAGTAACAAATGTTACTAGTCCAAAAAATAACTAATACAATCTGGCAAATGGGTATTCCATTACCTATGAAAACTTATGAAAGTTCAATATTGCCTCACACTAGGCCATAAGCAAATATACTTAAGTAATTGCCGGCTCGCATGTATGGCTCATAATCATATTCACACATACATACAATGTTTATGCCCTCACACCTTCCATATCACCAGCCATGGTACTCAAGTGGTAAAAAGAACAGTTAAGTTAGTGCCACCATTTCCGAAAATGCACTGCATTATGTAGTACCATCATACACTGCACTACCTCATGGTTTGAAGGATTATAAGTATGATTCATATATATCTCCATACCGCTCACTCTCTTATTTGTGAAATCCGTAAAAATGCGCATACTTATATAATAAGCTTAGGAAGGAGGCTTGTATCATATATTTCTGGATTTAAGTTCAAAAACCAACAAGGGATCTCATCCTTATAGTTTTATTAAACATGCATAATAATACAGCTAAATGACCCGACATTAGAGGGATGCAATAAAATGCTGCCGATGCCATCATACATATAGAACACGATTAAACTCGACACGCAAAGAGTCGAGTAGAGACGGAGAGTCCTATGGACATGTGGTCCAAGCTCCAAGCGTATCTGCACATCTACGACGAGTTCGGACTCTGAAACTTACATTGGAACCCACTACTAAATAAAATACTAACATCTTTATATGATGCATGCTCATGGTGTGCACTCACATCATCAATATATCCTAATAAAAAAACCATACTAAATAAACATACCGTTTAACATACAACATGTAAATCGAGACATAATAAAGAAAATAACTAATAACAAATAATAAATAAATAAATAAATACAATCATGAATAAACATATAAATAATAAATATATAAAATAATCAATACTCTAATCATAAAATAATAATATCATATACTATATACGTAAATGGCTAAACACAAGTAAATATTATATATACTCGTGTTAGTAATCATATAAACAATTAAATAATAACATACACGCAACTAACAAATAAATAAATAAATAAACACACACATACAATTTAGTAAACATAAAAAGACTAACATTAATAAGTAAATATAATATTAATAATAATAAATAATCATGTAAACATTCATCATATATGATAAACATATAGATAAAAATAAATAAATAATATTGAATAAATAAACAAATAAAACAATAAATAAAGAAAAATCATCATAACATACAATCATGCTAAATCATGTGAATATACATCTAAACTAATGTAGAAGTTCTCAAATTACCAAAAATGGTGCAAGAACGGACGAAAATGGGCTGAAGCTGAGCTGAACCAGACCGAATAAAGTTGAACCAGACCAAACCGAACTAAACCAACTTAGTTTCGGTTAACTGTTGGGCTGGGTTTGTAAAACCTGCGAACTGAGTCAGGGGTTTTATGCTTATGAACCAATCGGTTCAGCCGTCAATTCAAGTTGAGTATGTTTCAAAACATGTGTACTGAGCTAATGCATGTCGCATGTATGAGCCATGAGGGTCATGTGTACCCAAGTATATGATGATGACGTCATGAATACAGCAGAAAAGACTGAGTTATCATAATATATGAGAGTATGTAAATTTATATATATATAGTGGATCGTAGATTTAGTTTTAGGTTGTTTACCGCGTCAAGACGCGTTATGGGGCAGTTTAGGTGGGCTAATAGTTACAGAGCATGTCATTGTAGTCTTATAGTGCGTGATATATTTTATAGATTTTCCCCTATTTTTCTGTATTTTTTTTAGAATTATTACGAACTAGTTATTATTTTGACTCGAGTCAAGTCTTATTTACGATATTACCATCAATCGCCCCCCTCCACCCCCCCCCCGACCCTTTTTCTTTTTTTCATCCAAACCCTTGCTGCCCCACCCCATGTTTGTCGCCGCCGACACCACCCTACCACCGATTGATGCCGCCAAGCTCTACCAAGGCGTTGCCGTGCCACCCTGAGCGCCCGGCCATCGTCCACCCTCCACGGCGCCGGATCGCCACGCCTAGCGCCGTGCCTATGTTGCGCTCACTCGCCGATTTTGCTGCTGGCGATCATCACCCCCGTGATCCAATGGTCGCCTTAACGCCTTCAACCAACCCACGACCTTCCCCGACCAGAGTGGAGCTCAGGGCCACCCACAACGGCCATATTTCTGCACCCATTGCTGCCGCCTCTATTTTTGCCCTTTTTTGGCAAGCTGCCACCTCCACTGACCATGTCAACATTGTAGACGCATCGGGCTCGCCGAACCGGTGCCAATGGTACCCAATATGACTGCTATCCCGCCAGTAGACGTTGCCGGTGACACCGCTAGAAAACCGCCGGAAAGCTGCTGGAAAACCATTGAAACTTACCAAAAACTCTTGAAACCCACCGGAAAACTAGATTCACTGGAATTCATTAGATCTTCCATGGAGCTCATCCAGTCGAACCTGATCACCGAATTCGAGCTCCGAGATGCACGATAAAAACCCTAGTCATCGCCAATTACTAATGACGAGAGGTATAATTACCACCGAGTTAATGATTTAAAGTTGATGATTGTTAGCACAACATGCTAGGATTTATTAATTGTCATGATTAATGTCTGACTATAAATGAAGTGAGAAGTGACATGATTTGCTTAATTGGGAAAGAATGGTAAGTGATCTAATGAGGTAAATTGAATCTGAGCATGCTAATCAAGTACAACATAACTTAGAAAAACATAATAAAATTTGTATGAATAGGAAGAGTTAAAATTATTTTTACATTTATGATTATTTGATTGTTGATGGATCGTGTTTGCATTGTGAATGTGTTGATTATGACGAGTTTGATGCATCATTCAGTTAGCGGGCATTAATTTATAGATTTGATGTGTAGGTATGGAATAAGAGCTAGCCGCTTAGGCGTGATGACACGCTTGGAGCTTCTACCAAGTCCGTTTAGGACTCGTCTATTTTTATACTCTATTCTTTTGTATGGTTGTTTTAATGCCTACAGCACGGGTTAAGTGGTGTTTTATCGGATCCCACTTAACTCAGGCCGAACAATTTTTTGAACCCCTGAGGACGAGATCCCTTGAGGATAATTTTGAAAATAAGATCCACCACAAGTTCCCTTCAGGCCTATACTATGAATCCCTTCCCACGCCTATATATATAGTTTTATTGATTTTTCAATGAAAAAGGAGATGGAGAAATGATAACCATTGGATGCACCAGCTTGGATGGAGGAGCGGGCTCTGGATTAGTGAGCGGACTATTCCAATCCTGAGGGATCCTGACAACTCCGCTGCTTGAATTCCTCACACCCAGAAAATGTGGAGGTTTACGAGTACTGCTAAGTACAGCGCATGTCCAAACTTGTGGTTCAAAGGGTACTAAAGGCGACTACCTGAGAGTACTCGGTCTTCATGCTCAAGGCCAGGAGAATTATGGAGGAAAGGAGAAGGCTTAGGATATACATGTAGTCCCGATGGACCAGAGAAAAATGAAATGAGAAAAATGCTTAAAGTGGCATCAATAAAGCAGATAGTTAGGGATGCTACCGGGTCTGCAGCCTAGTGGCTCCTCAATAGGTGCCCTTTAGAGAGTTCACGAGAAGTATACAAGTGTTTTCCTTCATATGACAGTTAGTTTTCATAGCCAATTTGTTATAGTTATATTTTAGACCAGTAACACTTGTTACTGACGTGTTTTTATACTATATGTAAGTGATAACCATGAGTTGGATGTGCCAACTTGGATGGAGGAGCAATGATGTCGCGTGCACACACATGTCAGCTGATAGAGTGCCTGGGTGTCACCGGCGGCGAGCCAAATTGGTCACAACATTAAGGTGAAAAAGATCCAAAATCGTGGGGAAGTCATAAAAATCAAATGGAGAATGCTAGGGTTGAGTGGACCGCTCAGATTTTGCCATGTGGCACCTTCTAAGTGTCTGATAACTCAGTGGCCTAGTGGCATCCACCTATGGGAATATGCAATATACATATGGACAGAAAGCTCGGATCAAGACCGTCCTAAGTCAAAACTGATTCAAGTAAAAAAAATGACTCTATAAGAGGGAATCGAGGCAAAATTGCAAAATGGGCCTTTAACTGTAAACTCAATCAAGCTGGGCCCACAGGGGCACAATCAAGTGATCTAGGCCTAAAATCCTAGCTAACACATACAAACAACTTTGTATACCTCTGTACACATTGATAACTCATGCTCTTATCATCTGCATGTCGGGCATACTTAGCCACTGTAACATGCTCATACAACCTTCTAGGCCTCATACTCATATTATTAATATTGTTTTGGCTCGAGCTCATTCAAATCAACTCGAGACTGCCCGAACTGGACAAAACTAAAACGGGTAAAGCCAAAACTGGGGTTTTACAACCTCTCCTTATAAAAATTCTGTCCTTAGAATTTCTTACATCAACTGCAATCGGAGGACTTAACTAAAGATGCCATCTTGCTGACAAATTGGTAGGTCTCCCTCGAAAGCTAGTTGTACACGGTCAAAGCGTACCAACATGAATCTAGATCTCTGAACGCTGACGAAGCTCACTAGCTCCTTACTAATCTGGTTGGATAGAGTACAAGTGCTTGAATTATCTAGCAAATCATGCCATATATGTTAGAATCATATGTATGCAATGACCATACATGCTCAAATGTCTTGCTGGACTGACCATGTATGCTTGAGTCGTCTCCCTGGGCTAACCATGCATGCTCGAGTCAACTCGCTAGACTAACTCCTAGGGTCACTGCAAACTATGGAGAGTGAAATGTAATGACCTCGGCCGGAAAAACCTAAGCTCACTCCTAAGGGTCTACTGGGTAGTCAAGCAGGTACTCTAGAGTACTGCAGGGCACTAGAATGAACTACATCAGGAAAAACTATATCAATTCGATGTATACGACCTAACATCTACCCATATCTCCCTAATCCTTATCAATGCGACAAGTCAACTACGTATAACCTCAGGGCACTTTGCTCTGGATCGTATGGCTATACTATGGTGTCCTATGAGTCCTGCTAGCATATGGTGCACTCTAGAACTAAATAAAAGTAAATGCTAATGAGGTGTATGGCTTCATGTCGCCAATCTATGTCAAAGACTCAACTGTCCCTGTAAGAAGAACTAGACTACTCACTAGGTCCTAGCTAACTCGGTTCTAAATCAATTATCTCACCCTGTTTAATAATGGAACAAGGACAGTTGCTATGACTCTACTGTATGCCATGACTCTTGCAACTATCTATACGACCACCAACTACTGTTGAAGGGACTCTCTGTGATGGAATGATGGCGAGAACACCTGCACATGTACAACATGTCTCAAAGAGTATGAAAACATACTCTGCATAGAACTATGGAGTCTACATCTGGTCTATGACATGTGCACTAGTCAATGTCTACTCATCTCAACCATCTAGTAAACTGATGATAGGACTAGTATATCTGGAAGGATGAATGTGAAAATATTCAGGTGAAAGCTTAGTTCTATCTGACATATCTGGTAACATGGAAAGAGACTAGATCTCTCCTAGAAAATTAATCATATTGCTATAGGGCTCTAATTGGGAGGTGTCTCATCGTCACATAGTTTGACATTATGTCTTTATCTGTGGTGATGTAAGGATATCTGTCTGAGTAATAGTGGGGTAATGAAGCTCTGTATAGGATACTGGGTGACTCAAAAATATGGGTAGGTCAATAGACATGCCTCCAAGATCATCATAATTGGACTCTGCCATAAGTGGCCAGCCTATGGAATAGCCAATCAAGACGAGTCTAAGAATGACTCCTAAGTAACTCTAGTTCAATCAACTAATAGTAGGCATGCATTTCTCAATACCTTACTAGTCACACACTTCGAAACAGATGAGGTTCAAATGACCCAAAGAACCGCTATCTATCCTCGAGTCTACGGGGACTTATAGTGAGGTTTGACATGTGTCTCATCTGCTCTTCAGTGGTGTGTGACCTGCCATGCTGTACCGATTTGAAGGATTAATCTTGACTCACACAACTACTATAGTTGTGGTAGACTCTCAAGCAAAGCCACAAGCCAAGATCAGCATACACTGATGTCCCTCTATCTGGTCAAAATGATCCAGTCTGAGTGAAGTCCTTGTATGCATCGCTCCCAAGCTCAGGTGAAGTTGTCTCCTCCATATGGGTCTATCATTGGCTACCTACACCGTACGTCCTAAATAGTACCACGAAGGTACCTCCTATATTCGGGGCAAAGGCTCAATCTTATGTCTCAAGGTAAGGTCCTAATTGAGCTGGTGAAGCACAAGGAAAACAGTGTCTCCCTAATGGACGCTCCCTCACTAAACCCATAATCTATGCGAAAATTCTAATACGAGTCGAATATCTCTCTGGCTAGGCCAAACTCTAAATGAGTTAAACCGTGTATCTGGTCATTTTCTAACCATCTAATCTGTGGAACCCTGCCTATGGGTCACATGTATGGTATTACACTTAAACAATCTGACCACTATGGTCATCCTATCTAGATATCATACTGTCATGTTCTCGTACTTTGTCCATATATATCTCTAGAAGACTCACTAACACTGTCTGTTGATCCCCATAAGACTGTCAATAAGACTATCTTCCAATACACATCTGACCCAAGAATGTCAGGTCAAAGCGATGATATGCAAGATGGCTAGTAAGTCAATCATATGCCATTACATCTAAATAATTCTAGTGTGCCTAACTTTCCTTTGTCTGGTTAATTTTACGATAGCTGTATCTTGTCCTCAATCGCTAACCTAACTCTGCTCTCAATGCTATGACATGTGGTCTCTATGCAAAGCTAAGAAAATCCTCGAGTAGTTGTCCTCATGTAGGGTAAGGTAACTACTTGGCCCTTACTCCCACTACAACTACTCACTTGGTCAGCAATAGTGCTATATGCGGACGGTGGTTGTGTATCACAGACTATAGTAGTGCGCATTTGGTTGGTGGTAGTGCATCACAAATGACGGTTGTGCTACTTGGACAGCGGTTGTGCTACTCAGACAAAGGTTGTTCAACTCAGACAGTGGTTGTACAACTCAGACTGTGGTTGTGCTACTCAGACGGTAGCTGTGCTATCCAAATGCTGAAGTCAGATCCTGATCATGTACGTTGTGAACCCATTATTATCTCTAGCATGTCTTCCTCCATGTGTTTGTCTCATCAAAGGTAATTGCTACAACTCGACTTAGGCTATCCAACCATGTGTGCCTAATCTAGAGGGTGTCTGGATCATAGTGGCTAACCTATCGACTTGGCTAAGGACAGCTCCACACACTTGGCTCAAAACAAGAGTCTTCCATCTCAATTGACCAAGAAATGGCTCTGATACCAATTTGTAACACCCTGATTTTGGTTAATTTAAGAGCCAAACCAGAAATGTTGCAATTGAGTCGGGTCACGTTTAAAGTTGTTGGTCGGTACAACTCTATCGATAAAATCGATCAAAACAACACACTGTGCTGAGCCCAAGTGTGTGTAGTGTTTATTTGTCCTCCTAACCAAAGTCAACTCAGGATTTGTGTGACCAACATATATTATATGAAAACCATCAATAACAAATGTTACTGGTCAGAAAAATAACTAATACAATCTAGCATATGAGTATTCCATTACCCATGAAAACTTATGAAACTTCAAGATTGCCTCACACTGGGCGGTAAGCAAATATACTTAAGTAATTGCGGGCTCGCATGCACAACTCATAATCATATTCATACATACATACATACGCGCTTACACCCTCCACCTTCCATATCACCCGTCATGCAAAAAGAACAGTTAAGTTAGTGCCACAATTTCCAGAATTAGCGATGCATTACGCAGTACCATTATACACCGCACTTCATCATGGTTTGAAGGAGTACTAGTGCGATTCATTCATATCTCCATACCGGTCACTCTCATATTCGTGAAATCCGTAAACATGCGGGTACTTATATAATAGGCATAGGAAAGAGGCTTGTATCATATATTTTTGGAGCTTAAGTTCGAAAACCAACAAGGAATCTCATCCTTGTAGCTTTATTAAACATGCATACAAATAAAGCTAAATGACCCGACATCGGAGGGATGCAATAAAGCGCCACCGATGTTGTCCTACATATAAAATACGATTAAACTTGACACGCAAGGAGTCAAGCAAAGAGGGAGAGCCCTACGGAGCTGTGGTCCAAGCTCCAAGTGTATCTACACATCTTCGGCATGCTCGAACTCCAAAACCCACTACTAAATAAAATACCAACATCTCTATATGATGCATGCTCGTGGTGTATGCTCACATCATCAATATATCCTAATAAAAAAACTATACTAAATAAATATACTGCTAAACACACAACACGTAAATCGAGACATAATAAAGAAAATAACTAATAAAAAATAATAAATAAATAAATCCATACAATCAAGAATAAATAGATAGATAATAAATACATAAAACTAATAAATACTCTTATCATATACTATATACGTAAATGGCAAACACGAGTAAATATTATATATACTCGTGTTAGTAATCATATAAACAACTAAATAATAACATACACGCAACTAACAAGTAAATAAATAAAAAAATAAATACAATTTAGTAAACATAAAAAGACTAACATTAATAACTAAATATAATATTAATAATAATAAATAATCATGTAAACATTCATCATATATGATAAACATATTAATAAAAATAAATAAATAATAATGAATAAATAAATAAATGATACAATAAGTAAAGAAAAATCATCATAGCTTCCAATCATGCTAGATCATGTGAATATGCATCTAAACTAATATAGATATTCTCGAATTAGTGAAAACGGTGCAAGAACGGACGAAAACGGGTTGAAACTAAGCTGAACCAGACCGAATAGAGCTGAACCAGATCAAACCAAACTAAATCAACTCGGTCTAGGTTAACGGCTGGGCTAGGTCGGCTGAGCTGGTGGACACGGACACGAGTTGGGACTGGCAAACTCGGGCACGATCATGCGGACACGAACACAAGTTGGCCAACCTCGAACCAACCGACAGGTAAACGGGCCAGACCAGGGGTGGTGGTGCCTGTCGCCGGAATACGGTCACAACGGCATGGCAGAGGCTGCCGTCAGTTGCGATTGAAAGAGGGGATGACGGGGAACGTGTTGGTCCCAAACCATAGATCTCGTCGATGGGAAGCCATCGGGGTGGTCGGATCGGCCAGTGGTGGCTCGCCTGCGTCGAAAAACAGCCCAAATGGTGGTAGTAGCGGTGATGAACAATGATAGAAAACTCGGTCTCCGACAATGTTTGTGGCAGTGCTGGTGGTCGTGAGTGGTACACATGGAAAGTTAGCTGCGAGGCAGTCATAGCCGTACTGAATGAGTGGCCAAAGGAGCGCCGGGGTGTCACTGGCAGCAAGCCAAATTGGTCGCGGCGTTAAGGTGAAAATGATCCTAAATCGTAGGGAAGTCATAAAAATCAAATGGAGAATGCTAGGGTTGAGTGGACCGCTCAGATTTTTCCATGTGGCACGATTTGAATGTTTGACAACTCAATGGCCTAGTGGGGTCCACCTATGGGTATATGCAATATACATATGAACGGAAAGCTTGGATTGAGACCGTCCTAAGTCGAAACTAATTCAAGTGAAAAAATGACTCTATAAGAGGGAATCGAGGCAAAATTGCTAAATGGGCCTCAAACCATAAACTCAATCAAGTTGGGCCCACTGGGGCACAATCAAGTGATCCAACATTTCTATGCTGCATCGAAATGAAATACCCTAAAAATCTCAAACGAGTACTAAACACTGCAATGACCTAGATCTAGGCCTAAAATCCTAGCTAACACATACAAACAACTCTGTATACCTCTGTACACACTGATAACTCATGCTCTTATCATCTGCATGTCGGGCATACTCAGCCACTGTAACATACTCATACAGCCATATGGGCTTCATACTCATATTCTTAATATTGTTATGGGTCGAGCTTGTTTGAATCAGCTCAAGACTACCCAAACTGGACAAGACTAAAACGGGTAGAACCCTAGGCCGAAATTGAGGTTTTACAACGTAAAATTTTGGGTTATGTAAAATTTATTTAGCTGGTTAACTAGCTCAAATTTTGGAAGCGTAGAGGAATAAGGGTTGTAACCCTAATTCCTTAGCTTCAGGTGAAAAATTCATTGAGCCTAGTGTATGTTTAAAATTTTATCAAATTTTCTCCCAAACCTAAGGATATTTCCCAGTAGCTCATCTATAAAATTTCATGGCCATTGGTTTAGTAGATAATTCTGTACAGATTTCCCAATCTATTATGTCCAACTAGCTCCAAAAATCCTTTAGCCAATGCTTTCTATTTCTGAGCCTATCCAGGCCCAATTACATAGGCTTTGGACCTGATCTTTTACTAAGATAAGGGCCATGGTATTAGCTAACCTTACCATTTTACCTAAGCCCATTTGGAGTTTCCAAGCCCATCAACATGACTTAGAAAAATTGGGCCATTGCCCACGAATACTATTCCCAACACCTTAGTCCAACCTTAATGGGTCTTGTTTACCATGTTGGCCCATGGGCCAGCACTTAATAATTTTTATACTAAACTCTTACACTGTTAGGGCGAACTGGTTAAAATTTTAGCCCATTTGGATACCATTTGGCCTGTCTAAAAAATTGTTCGGTTAAGTCCGATGATATAAGACTCTTAGACTTTTCACAAAGGGTACTTACAACACCAAACCCTAATTGAGGCTATCTAATGAGGTTGAATACTTCAATAAGCAAGATAATTAAGCTAAGCAAGTCTTTTGAGTTGTTCATGTGTAGAGGTGTTCCCTCGTTTTGTGTACCGTGTGATCTAATCGTGATTCGGATTTCATCTCTTTGTTAGAATACGTGAAGTGAGCTCGCCAAGTTAGGATAAGGAGCTCAACTCATCTAAGGCTGTAGAACTCTTCTGCTTCACTATTGTTTGAGTCCATGAATGAACTTTTCATTGCATTTTAGACATAGGATGACGTCGGTGGCGTTTTATTGGACCCCTCTGATGCTAGGCCACTTAATCGCATTTTCTCTAGTTTCATAAAACTTCAAGGATGAGTTCCTTTGATGGTTTTCAAACTAGAAGATCCAAAAAACTTATGATATAAATTCCTACCTAAGCCTACTATATAACTATGAGAGTTTTACAATTCTCACGAATATGAAAGTGAGTGGTATAAGTATGTTTGAATTTTACTAGTACTTTATACCTTAAAGTAGTGCAATGTAAATAGGGTATTGTGAATACAATGCATTTTTAAAATCTTGACATTTATCATTTTTCCAAGCCACCTAAGTGTCATGGCAGGGGATATATGGGGGCATAAGCATAAGTATGTATGTATATAAGTATGAAGTCGTTGATTTGATTCAACATTTTTATGATATTTGTTGTGTCGGCCTAAGCTTACTGCCTCATGATGTATTCTAGACGTTTTATGAATTCTTGAGAGTATAAAGATGCTTATTTGTTAGTATTATTTTATGGTAATTATTTTTGGACCAATAATCAAACTTTTTTGCTTTATGACGACTTTCCTATAATATGTAGATGTGTATTCAAGTAAGTGATCGACAGAGGTGTACAAATCCAGAGGCTCATGGAAGGGGATTCTACCATGTAACAACCCACCCATTCTGAACCATGAACTATGTGTTATTATATCAAACATTGTGTCTCATAAATTAATTTTCTATTAATTTTCAAGATTTTAAATAAACCCACGATATAAAATTTATTATAACAAATGCTCGGAATAATCTACGCCCCATGAACCCAACCAAAATCCCACTACCATGCAAACAAGCTAAAAGTATAATAATAAAATTTAAAAAAATTCAAAAGTCTAATAACAAAGTTCTCCATCTGTCCTGACTCTACCCATCCTTCGATGTTAACACCTACGAAGGTAATTCCACGTTAGTGATAAAAACATTAAGTCATATAATTTCAAGAAACAAGTTAATATATTCCATAACATCATTAATTAAATATTTTGGTGATTATGAGCCTATGCCGAGCTCTTACTATGTCTGGAGGGTGGCCACCCATCCAGCTATAACTCATGTATACGCACACACACTACGTGGCCCACGACATGTAGTTATCGATATTTGCCATTGACTCACCCTTTCAATATCATAAATGCATAATGAGTTGTCTTGCGCCAGTGTGCCCTATCACCCCTTTCGGCATGGGGGCTAGTATTTAATCTCTCAAGAAATTTCAGGGTGTTGTCCCCGTGTTAGACTGAATCAATTCTTTGACACGCTCGGCGCATGGTAATCGAATGTGCGCTTAGGCCGACCAAGGCTCCCAAATAGGAATATATAACATTTTGAGTAATTATACGAACCTATAATTGTGTTGAGGCACCCGCAACTATGACACATGATCCTAATATGAATGAAACTTCTCTAAAGTCTTCCCTTTGTGAACCACATGCGCTCACAAACTGTCAAGATGATGTTTTATTTAACATCAACAGAATTCTTCTTTATATAGAAGAGTATGTGTGGAATTCAAGAAGTCACTACATTAAATTTTATAAAAAAGAACATAATCACACATAACTATATTAAACACTAACCATTTGTGTGATTACGAAAAGTCAAAAACTGACTATTAAGTTAATGCAATCCCATCCTAACTCCTGATCCTAAAAATTCAATAAGTAAAATTTATTTAAAACCATCAATAAATACCATCGTATCGATACGCTAAAGGTCATTATTGATAATTTATGATATTTAATCCAAAGAATTAATTTAATTAAAAAATATTTAAGATACGTTCTAAGATTTACAAAACCACAAATAAAATAACCTAATTATTTTCAGGGTTTTACAATATCCCCAGCTTGGGAATTTTCATCCTCAAAAATATGATAAGGAGAAAAATCGGGGGTTTTACATACCATGTGTATGTAATATGGTGAGTGTTGTATTGGATCTATGCGTTGTGTTAAATGACTTATGTATTTTGGGAACTACGGATTACGTGACATATGTATGTGGGTAGGTTGCCTAAAGCGTATAATGGTGTACTTGATATGTTGTGTATAGTCTCTGATTTATTACTCTATTATTATTATTATCGTAGAGCAAAGTGTTAACTATGGGGCATTCTAACGATCGTCTGTAGGGGTGTATATGCAAAACCCCATTTTTGGGTGGTTTTACCCAATTTTCATTTTCCCCTATTCAGGTCACTATTGATTTGGTTCGAGTGAGCTCAAGCCAGACTAATTTTTAGAATATGAGTATGGGGCATAGATGGCCATATGGGCATGTTATAGAGGTTGAGTATGCCCGACATGCATATGATATTTTCAGATATGACACTGTAGAACATGAGTTAACAGTCTATACATGAGGTATACATATGATTTTTATAAGTTAGCTAGGATTTTAGGCCTAGATCTAGGCAGTTGCAGCGTTTAGCATCTATTTGGGATTTTTGGGTATTTCATTTGCATGTAGCATAGTTATTTTGGATTACTCGATTGTGCCCATATGGGCCCATCTTGAATTGCGTTTAGGGTTTAGAGGTTCATTTACCCTTCTTGCCTCGATTCCCACCTATAGAGTCAATTTTATAACTCGAGTTAGTTTGGACTTTGGATGGTCTCAATCCGAGCTTTCCATCCATATGTATAGTGCATATACACATAGGTGGGCCCTACCAGGCCACGAGTTGTCAAACATCCGGATTATGCTACGTGGCAAGATCTGAGCCGTTCACTCAACTTTATCTTCACCCATTGATTTCTAGAGATCTTTAACAATTTCAAATTTTACACCCTTTAGCACCGCCACCACTTCGACCTTCCACCGGTGAATCTTTGCCTCGCCCCCAGCCACCAGACCAGCACCCCCATGTCTGCCTCTCAGCCGGCTTTCCAGTCGTACCTCTCACAAACACCAACGCCACCACAGTCCCCGTCAGCGACGGAGGTTTTACAACCTCCTTCCAACGCCTCTGCCATTGTTTGAGCCGTTTCCAATGCCGGTGAGCCACCACCAGCCAATCCGACCACACCCACAACTTCATCTTGCCTAGATTTACATTTTGAGACAACACAAGACAACCGTAGCGTCCGCAATCGGAGCTGGTGAGGGCGCTGCACCGGCAGCAACCTGTCCTCATTCTATTCATTTTACGGCTAGCCAATGGCCGGACTCCTTTGATTGTCACCACCATCACATTCCATGTCCTCCCCTCTTTCAATTGCAACCGATGGCAGTCTCCGCCACACCGCCGTTGGCGATCTCCGGCGATGGGCACCACCGCCCCCTTGTTCGGCCAGTCTACCCACTTGCCCACTACCGCATCTGGCAATTGTGACTGTGTCAGCCTGGTCATACCCGAGTTCACCAGTCCATATCCATGTTCATGTCCATCAGCCTAGCCAACCCAGTCCATTTTCCAGTTAACCCAGACTGGGTTGGTTCAGCTCATTCAATTTGGTCTGATTAACCTCATTTTCGGACCGTTTTCGTTCATTCTTTCACCGTTTTCGGTAATTTGAGAACTTATATTTTTGTTTATATGCATATTCACATGATTTAGCATGTTTTAATGTTATGAGTACTTTGTTAATTTATTATTTTATTATTATTATTATTAATTCATTTCTTATTATTTGTGTATTCATTGATTATAATACATGTTTATACGATTACTTACTACGATTATTCTTATTTATGTTTATTAATATATTATATATATGTATATATATATATATATATATATATATATATATATATATGTATATGCTTCTTCGCGTGTATGTGATTATTTATTTGGATTTGATTATGTATTCTTGTATTGTGTAACTATGATATTATTAATATTCATTATTAATGACTATTAACTATATATATGTATATATATATATATTAAATAATATATATATATATATAATTATATGTTTACTAATACAAGTATATGCTGATATTTACTCGCGTTTATCTGTGTATTTATAGTGTAATTATATTATTATCTTATGATTAGAGTATTACTTATGTTCATGTTTATGTATTTATTATTTTTCTAATTATCTATGAGTGCATTTTCTTGTTTATTTATTTATTTATTATTTAGTATTATTATGTCTCGATTTCCGTGCCAAATGTTTTGTTATAGGTTTGTTATTATTGTTTTCTCTGTTGCGATGTATTGATAATATGAGCACACACCACGAGCATGGATCATATACATATATTAGTATTTTATTTAGTAGTGTGTTCTGATGTAGGTTTCAGAGTATGAGCTCGTCGTAGATGTGCATATACACCACGAGCTTGGACCACATGTTCGTAGGACTCTCCCTCTCTACTTGACTCCTTGCGTGTCGAGTTTAATCGTGTTTTCTATGTAGGATGGCATCAGCGGCATTTTATTACATCCCTCTAATGTCGGGCCATTTAACTGTATTTTCTATGCATATTTAATAAAACTACAAAGATAAGATCCCTTGTTGGTTTTCAATATGAAGCTCCAGAAACATATGATACAAGCCTCTTCCCTCAGTGTATACTCATTTTTACGGATTTCATGAATAAGAGAGTGAGCGGTAAGGAGATATGTATGAATCGCACTAGTACTCCTTCAAACCAAGAGCTAGTGTGGTGTATGATGGTACTATGAAATGGAGCGCATTTCCGGAAATTGTAGCACTAACATAACTGTTACTTTTGCCACTCTCAGTACCATGGTGGGTGATATGGAAGGTGTGAGGGTGTAAGCGTTGTATGTATGTATGAATATGATTGTGAGCTGTGTATCGAGCTGGCAATTGCTTAAGTATATTTGCTTACCGCTAAGTGTAAAGCAATCTTGAAGTTTCATAAGTTTTCGCAGGTAATAGAATACCCATTTGCCAAATTGTGTTAGTTATTTTTAGGACCAGTAACATTTGTTACTGAGGTTTCTATATAATATATGTAGGTCATGCAAATCCTGAGTCGACTTTGGTGGGAGGACAGATAAATGCTACACAAATTTGGGCTCAACACAGTTATTTACTTTCTTACTTTTATTTACGTTTGATGTGTTTTGATGGGTATTTAATAATGTCTTCCATTCTCATGACACCAAGCGGGTTGTTTTGATCGATTTTATCGATCGAGTCGTACCGACCGACAGCTTTAAACATGACTCGGCTCGATTGCAACATTTCTAATTCGGTTATTAAGTGAACCAAAATTGGGGTGTTAGAAATTACTATCAAGTAACATTTGCTGCTGACGGTTTTCATATAATATATGTAGGTCATGCAAATTCTGAGTTGACTTTGGTAGAAGGACAAATGAACGCTACACACACTTGGGCTCATCACAATTATTTACTTTCTTACTTTTATTTACGTTTGATGTGTTTTGATGGGTATTTAATAATGTCTTTAATTCTCATGACACCAAGCGGGTTGTTTCAATCGATTTTATCGATCGAGTCGTACCGAGTGACAACTTTAAATGTGGCTTGACTCGGTCGCAACATTTATGATTCGGTTCTTAAGTGAACCAAAATCAGGGTGTTGCAAATTGGTATCAGAGCCATGTCTTGGTTGATTGAGATGAAAGACTTTTGTTTTGAGCTAAGTGTGTGAAGATGTCCTTACCCAAACCGGCAGGTATTTCTTTTGGTGTTTTCTTAAGATTTCAGATTTTGTGTTCAGTCAAACCTAAGTAGTTCACATTTCTATGTTAACAGTTTGAGGACTTATGAGATGGATATGAGATTTTGATTTCAACAGATGCTAGCATGGATCTGACAGGCATGCCATGATAAGTTTAGAGACACTTCTTCACTTTTACTTTGTCAATGATTTGGATGACTTATGAGTGTCCACATGCTCAATTAGCTAAGGTTGAATTGGATGGTGACCGAGAGTACCAAGAATTTTGGTGACCATATTGGAGCATTTGCTCATCTTTCGCATGTCACCACATCAGTCCTTCCTTAGGACATGGTGTACATTGTGAGACAGAGTTATAAGAGACAACACAAGTGAGGAGCTTAGAGTATGGAGATACTCACGTAGTTACGTGACACATGAGCAGAGACCTTTCAGTGACTTATATAGATCCATTAGGCATGGTTTGAGGCCTACTTTGGAGAACTTCGACCTTCAGAAGAATCCCTGTGGATGAAGGATGTGGTTATGACAATGGAGCCACTAAGGTACTAGAGCACAAATGTGTGTTTGGACAGATGACTTGAGATGGACCACTTCGAGGAGATAGCAGTGGATGAGGATGAGTAGCGAGGTGGATCTATAGTCCCATGAACACTGTCACAGCCTTGTCCCCCTCTTCCATTAGTGTATGTCTATTCCAACAATATTGTTGGCCACTCTTCAACAAATAGAGATAGGAACATATTGAGAATCAGCAAGATCACCTTTGACCATGGATTTAGACGGTTTACCAATTATCACTCGATCTGCCAGGGCTAGATTAGTGATTTCTAGTGAGAGGCAGTCAACTTATGGGAGCAGTCACTCCTGATTCCATGAGATAAGTGTAGGCTCAGCATTGGTTTGTCATTGTACATGTTGCCACCATGATCTATACCCTCCGAATTAGACACACACTGTTGGAAAACCTGAGCAAAATTGTTAGTAGCTACTTCTGAGGAGACTAGTGTGGGTTTAACATTATTTTTCCAATTTGCATGTCACCACTATGATCTAGACCCCCTCCAGATCAGGCACGCATAGTTGGATAACTCTAGCCGAGTTGATAGTAGCTACCTCAATGGAGATAGACACATGAAGATAAACATACCATAGATAATAATGGGTTTACGACATACATGAGTAGGATTAGATTTCAACACCTAGATAGCACATTGCTACCTGAGTAGCACAACTACTATCCGAGTAGCACAACTGCAGTCCGAGTAGAACAACTACAATTTGTAATGCACAACCAATGTCCAAGTTGGCCGACCATTGACCGTGATGCACTACCACCAATCGAATAACACTATTGCCATCCGCATTACCCAACCACTAACGTTAATGTACTACCACCAACCTAATGCGCATTGCTGCCGTCCGTGATGCATAATCATTGTCCTTATATTAGGAGGAGAACTACCTTAGGATGTTCTTAGCTTTGCACAGAGACCACATGTCACAGCATTGAGAGGAGAATTGGGTCAGATATTGAGGACAAGATAAAGTTGCAGTAACATCATCCAAGCAAAGAAAAGTTAGGCGCAGTAGAATTATTTGGATGTGATGGCACATGATTGACTTTACCAGCCATCTTGCATATAATTGCCTTGACCTGACATCCTTGTGATGGGCATTGCAAGATAGTGTTAGTGATAGTCTTATGGAGATCATCAGATAGTGTTAGTGAGTCTTTTAGGGATGTATATGGACAGAATACGAGAACAAGACAATATGATATCTAGATAGGATGACCATAGTGGTCAGACTGTTCAGTAAGCATAATAGAATACATGTGACCCACAGCTAGGGTTACACATGTCAGATTGTTAGCAAATGATCAGATTCGCAGTTTAGCTCATTTAGAGTTTGGCCTAGCCAGAGAGAGAGATTTGACTTGTATTAGAATTCTGGCATAGATGATGGGTTTAGTGAGGGAGCGTCCATTAAGGAGACAATATTTTCCTTGTGCTTCACCAGCGCGATTAGGTTCTTACCTTTAGACATAGGATTTAGCCTTTACCCTGAGTATAGGAGGTACCTTCATGATACTGTATAGGACTTATAGTGCAGGTAGCCGATGACAGACCAGTCTGGAGGAGACAACTACACCCAAGCTCAGGAGCAATGCAAATAGAGACTTCAGTCAGACAGGATCATGTCGACTAGATAGATGGACATTAGTGTATGCTCATCTTGACTTATAGCTTTGCTTGAGAGTCTACCACAGCGGTAGTAGTCATGTGAGTCAAGATTAGTGCTACGAATTGGTTCAGGAAGGCAGAGACACGTGTCAAACCTCACTATGAGTCCATATAGACTTGAGGAGAGTTAGTGGTTCTTTGGGTCGTCTAAACCCCATCAGTTTAGAAGTGTGTGACTAATATGTTAGAATATTTTCAAGAACATGCAAGTATACATGGTCGAAACAAGTAATAGAATGATGAATTCAAGTATCATCCCGTAGGGAGATAAATTTTTCATAATTAATTAAAGAAAATAAAATAAAGAACAAAACAAAAATAACTGACTTAACTAAATCTAAGTAATAACTTTAAATTAAAAGCGAAGTTAAAATGATAAAACTAGTTCTAGAGTCGAATTTCCCTTAACATCAATTTAATCTTCATTAAATCTTCCTCCTATCTTTTATTCCCCTAAATTGTCAATTTAGGATAATTATATGACATGGTGGCTCCCGCACCTTTATGGTTCTATTATTTTGCATCAATTTCTACCTCCCGGTGATAATTGATTAATCAACAAAATAATGCATCAACATTTGCCTTACAATCGCATACGGTGTTGTGTATCTCCCTACCACAACGACAAACAAGTCAAAAGACTCGTAGTATGATGAATTATCAATGACTAATCTAATTAATTTCTCCCAAAATCTAATTAAACCTCATGATCTAAGATATGGGCGATCAATCTATTCTTAGCATTTAGAGCATGATAATTCAAACAATCCGATTGAATAAAAGAGTAAGAGGTTGGAATGAATTCAATTAAATCATGTTAAGTTCCATTCTTCTCTAGAACGAAATAAAATATTACTCCATAATAAAAATAGAAAATAATATAAAAAGAAACTACTTTTTATTATGAAAAGACAAGAATTTAAAAACTAAAACTACTTCTTTCACTACAGTCCGAAGCCAGAAGTTGAGATATGATATCTCAAACAACAAATGGTCACCCCTTCATATAGAAGTGGAGATACAAGAATTCAAAGAGGGTGTTCACAAATCGACGTAGTCTAATTAATTCTGATGTCCCTTCAAGTTTCCAACTCCTCGACTCCATTGAACACTATAAATTGTAGCCATTGGGTGGGCCCATGTGTCATGACCATTCAATTCCAAAGCTTAATTTATTCATCTTTTTTGCATTAAAATACCAAAATTAAGCATGTCTCATAAAATATTAATTAACTAGAATAAAACGAGAAATATCACCTAATTAATAATGTTTATACTTGGAAAGTACAAAATTACATTAAAAACATGGGTAAATATTGTATACTTTAAATCTTAACACACCCCCAAACTTAAACTTTTGCACGTCCCGAGCAAAATATCATAACAAAGAAAATTTTACTACACAAAAATACTTAGTCCCCATTATGTTCTCATATGATTCTCAATCAATCCCTCAAGAGTCAACAAGATGTCAATCAAATCAGAAATTCCCTTTCATCAATCACATCCAAAAGAAAGCTCTTCGTCTGTGTGTGATAGTCTATTTGCTTATCATTCTCATCTGTAACCAAGAGAATACAATCAAGCACATGCTTAAATATGTTTACCTTTCGCTCCCATCTCCACTAATGTAGGTAATGCCAATTTAATGGAATCAATAGGTCTTTATAGATTGTAACAGGGCCAGTAGCTAGGGACCAAAAATAGGATAAACAAGATAAAAAAATCAGAGGCTAATGTGCACACTAGAATTAAAAATCCTTTCTAAATCCCGACATACATATACAACAAATACCCAAGCAATATGACACAAACTTCCTTAAATCTAGTATCGAGTTGACCCAATATAAGAACTAACTTTGCTTTGTTTTCCCATTGACTACTTACTACTTTTTCTTTTTTTCTTTTATTTTCAAGCCAATGTAAGACTATTGCTTCATCTTGTGTTTACTGGTGGAGGATCATTGCCTCTTTTTTTTTTTTTCAATTTCTTCTTCTTCTTCTCTTTTCTTTGCTTTTTTTTTTTATAAAACAAAGTTCCAGGAAAGTCCACACTATCTACTCAATCACCACTCTATAAAACGCAATGCCTTCCCCCTATACTATTCAAAGTTTCATCCTTGTTAGAATTTAAAACGAATTCAAACACTAAGGTGCTAGGACTCAAGCAGTAAGGTATATTTTTAATAAAAAGGCCAAGGCTAAAATAAGGGTAATCAAACAAATATGTATAATAAAGGCCATTAAATTATGTACAGAGGATAATTCATATTAGGTAGGCTTGAAGAAAGGCCCGGACTCAAACATTAGAAATGCCGATATCATTTTCTATCAACATGGCAAGCCAAATATTTCGCCTCGAAAGTCACTACAGCAAATTCTAAAAGTCATTACCATCATGTACAATCCTTATTGCAAAACATTCATTGAAATCATCTAAACCAAAGGATTGTGAAAATAATATAAGGTAGAGAACCAACTCTCGAATGAAATCTTTTACTAAGTTTGTAAAGACCGTGAAAAAAAAAGGACGCGAATGCGGTTCGGGAAGGACCAAACGTGTTATGTCCAATACCCGGTTAATTCTACCCGGTTAATTATTATATTTTATTATTTACCCAGTTACCCGGTTAAATGAAATACTGGTGTTTTCACATACCCTAGCCATCATTTCATTTTATTTTATGAAGGACATCCTCCACCCTAGCCTTGATTCGCATTTTCTTCTCCTCTTCCTTGCCGGCGTGTCTTCTTCCTTGCTTAGGTATTCTTCCTATCTCCCTCTTCTTAATTTTCTTGCATGCATATTTTAATTTGATAATAAGCTTTATAATCATGAGGATTAAAGTTTAAAATCAACAAGAAAGAAACTAAACACGACTATTGGCCGACGAGTCCACTGTTTCGGCGAGATGGGCAAGCACAGGCAAAGTTTCGCCGGGAATCGGTGGCGACGGTCATTCCGACGTCGGAAGATGATCCTACTCTCTTCGTCGATTAGTGTAGGGTCGATCTCACGTGTGTGGATGCCGGCCTGGGGTGGTAAATGGCCAAAAACAGAGGACGGCGGCAAAAACAAAGGCGACGGCGGTGGGTGAAGAAATCTGGCCGTCCTGGGTGGCGACGGGCTCCAATCTGGCCGGGGAAGGTCGATAGGGGGTCGAGGGTGTCGAGGCGACCACCCAATTGAGGCGGCGACGCTCGCCGACCGTGGAATCGGCAACGCAAGCGCGCCGCTAGGCAGGCGATGCAGGCGTCGCCGCGGCTGGAAGGAGGCCGGAGTTGGCCGGGGCGACACCGCAACGGCATGGCAGGGCTGGGCGGCGACGATCAACGGCGGTCGGAGGCGATCGCTGGCGGCGGCTGGAGGGCGGCTGCTGCCGGGAACAGGGGATGGCGCTGGGGAAGAAGAAGAAGAAGAAAATTACCTTGGGTGGAAAACTTGTAAATAATGTTTGACTCGACACAGCTCGAGTTAAATAATAATACCAACTCGTAAATAACACCTGACTCGATACAGACTCGAGTTAAAAATAGTACGAACACATACTAAATCTTTAAAATAATTATTTTAATGGGTTATGGATTAAAGTTACTAAACTAATTAATTATTGTACGAAATCGCCACGAGTAATAAAAAAAATGGTAATGATAAAAGGTCAATAATTAATCGGCACAACAAGCGATTAAATTAAATCAGACAGTTGTAAAGTAATTAATAAAATAAAGATTTTACCTTTACCATATTAAATTTAATATTAGGTAAATAAAGTGATTATTTTAATAACGAGTCAGTAATGTAGAAAATAGGTTATTAAACTATAGTCGGGTAGAAATCACTCGCGTCGAACCTAAATAGCATAATGAAAATAAATAAAGTTCGAAACTTTATAGAGTCGAATAAATTAAAATAATTGTATTAATAATATTTATGAATTAAAATAATACAAATTATTTTAAATAATTTGATTGAATAACTTAATTAATTAAATTGCTGTAAATAATAGTAGCGATTAAAAATTATAACCGTCAACTAAATCATCAAGATTGGGGTTAAGTAATTATCACCGCAAAGGAAAAATTAAATACTTGTTTATTAGTAATAATTATTTTTATCAACTGTTAGGTATTAATTATGATTTAGATAATTAATTTAAAATGTAAAGTAGGACTTAAATGATTATATCACATGAATAATTAATTATCTCACTAGATTTGTTGAGAATTTAATATTTAATATTTTTGAATTGTTACATGATATGTTGTCAAAATTTTAATAATGATATATATATATATATATATATATATATATATATTAGACATTTAGTTGCATGCATTTCTACTCGAATAAAATTATACTTATGTATAATTTTATATTCTCGTTCAGATTAGGATCATTGGTCGCAGCTGCGAGTTCGAAATATCCATGTCCGTATAATCATTTGAAATGTTGTATTTTCTCAAACTAGTATAATTATATAAAATGTTGTATTTCCCAAACTGGTATAACTATATTAAAATGTTGTATTTTCCCAAATTGGTAGCCTTGTCGGCACTAATCTCAAAATCAGCTGGAGACAATTTATAATCTCACAATGAACTGGGAGACCATGACTAATCTCAAAATGATTCGGGATACCACCTAATCTCAGAATGAGCTGGAGACAATTTCTAATCTCAGAATGAACTGAGAGACCATGACTAATCTCAAAATGAATTGGGAGACCACCTAATCTTAGAATGAGCTGGGAGACAATTTCTAATCTCAGAATTAGCTGGGAGACCATGACTAATCTCACAATGAACTGGGATACCACCTAATCTCAGAATGAGCTGGGAGACAATTTCTAATCTCAAAATGAACTTAGAGACCATGACTAATCTCAAAATGAATTGGGAGACCACCTAATCTTAGAATGAGCTGGGAGACAATTTCTAATCTCAAAATAAGCTAGGAGACCATGACTAATCTCACAATGAACTGGGAGACCATGACTAATCTCAAAATGATTTGGGATACCACCTAATCTCAGAATGAGCCGGGAGAAAATTTCTAATTTCAGAATGAACTGAGAGACCATGACTAATCTCAAAATGATTAGGGAGGCCACCTAATCTTGGAATGAGCTGGGAGACAAATTCTAATCTCAGAATAAGCTGAGAGACCATGACTAATCTCAAAATGAATTGGGAGACCACCTAATCTCAGAATGAGCTGGGAGACAATTTCTAATCTCAGAATGAACTGGGAAACCATGACTAATCTCAAAATGAATTGGGAGACCACCTAATCTCAGAATGAGCTAGGAGACAATTTCTAATCTCAAAATGAACTGGAAGACCATGACTAATCCCAAAATGAATTGGGAGACCACCTAATCTCAGAATGAGCTGGGAGACAATTTCTAATCTCAGAATGAACTGGGAGACCATGACTAATCTCAAAATGAATTGGGAGACCACCTAATCTCAGAATGAGCTGGGAGACGACTTTTACTAATCTCAGAATGACCTGAGAGACAAATTACTAATCTCAGAATGACCTGAGAGATAATTACTAAAGACTTGTGTAATAATAATAATATAAACGAGTGAAATGATAATAGGGATTATATTGACTTGTTTCATTTAATTATGCGGCTTAGTGGTTTTATCACTAACGCGGAATTGCCTTCGCAGGTGAGCAGCATTGGACTGAAGAATAGAAGTGTGGTTGGTGGTTCTTTTACCAACCTAGGTATGGTGAATCGATAATTAAAATTGGACTACCTTATTATTCTCTTGTGTTATAAATGTGGCTATGGGAAATGGTCCGAGACTGTGGGACAGTTATTTTATATTTTAGAGAACATGATTTATTATTATGATTTATATTATTTGTTGCGAGACTTATTTGTTATATTTAAATTCATGTTCTGGATTGTTACATTTACATTAACTATATTTTTATGTAACATCTGGTCCAGTTCGGGCGGGTTGTTACAAGTGGTATCAGAGCCAAGTTTCCCACTAGCTTACATTTTATGACTCAAGTACCTTGTTGAAAAGTCCAATAATTATCTTTTCCCACAGTGTTGTGTTATTAATTGACAATTTCATTCGCTAATAAACCTAAGTCAAAACTGAAACAAGAACGTATAATGAACCATGATAGTTCGATGTTTTAGATGGCAGGCACTCGTAGAATGTCAAACCGAGCTACTCCACCCAATGCAAACACCAAGAATATATTGGCTCAGATCCTGACGGCCATACAGGGACTGGTGTAGGTTTCAAAAAATACAAATTTTGTGGTTCAAAATATTGTTCAGTGGTTACCGAGAGTGGTAGCAAGGTATGGAGCCTCAAACTCGATAGCGGGTCCAGAATCACCCTGGATGGTTGTCAGGGAAGTGCCCAAGGGTGGGCTCGGTTAGCAGACCCGGGCGAGCAAGGGGAGCGTCCAAACCCAGTGCCACCAGTAGTCCGACAAGTGGTGTCACCAGCGGTTGATGATGGTAACCGCTACACTGTGGAAATATTTAGAAAGAATGGAGCTGAGGTATTTATTAGAGGGATCGATCCAATGAAGGCAGAGAGCTAGATTGACATTACCAAAAAGCGTTTAGAGCTCTGTTTGTGCCCCACCACTATCAAGTGAGATTGGCAACATGCATGCTTCAAGAAGGAAGCATCTTACTATTGGAAATCCATGGAAACAAACCACATTCCATCGACTTCAAGTTGTTTGGTGAGGGTTGTAAAGCCTTTTTGGCTAACTTAGTTGAGTCTGAGTCAAAACCCAAAGAGTTGTCCATGATTCCTGTGGTGGCAGAGTTTCCCGATGTATTCCCAGAAGAACTTCATGGGTTACCTCCTAAGCGGGCAGTGGAGTTTGCCATTGACTTAGCACCTAGAACAACACCAATTTCTAAAGCACCATACCATATGGCTCCAGCAAAACTCAAGGAGTTAAAGAGTCAACTAGAAGAGTTGTTGCAGGTAGGTTTCATCCGACTAAGTACTTCACCCTGGGGAGCCCCCGTGCTTTTTGTGAAGAAGAAAGATGGATCACTTCGCCTGTGTATTTACTATCGAAAAATCAATCAAGTGACAGTCAAGAATCGGTACCCCTTACCGATGATTGATGACTTGTTTGATCAGCTAAAAACAGCCGGAATATTTTCTAAGACAGACTTACGGTCTGGTTATCTCCAGTTGCGATTAAAGAAGTCAGACGTATAGAAAATGGCTTTCCGAACTCGGTATGGACATTATGAGTTTCTGGTTATGCCTTTTGGTCTAACAAATGCACCAGTGGCCTTTATGTCATTCATGAACACAGTATTCCACACATACCTGGACAAGTTTATTATCGTATTTGTGGATGACATTCAGGTCTAATTAAATAATAAAGAAGAGCATGTGAAGCACCTGTCTATTACTCTTCAAGTTCTGAGAGAACATCAACTGTTTGCCAAGTTCTCAAAGTGTGACTTCTGGTTGAAGGAGGTAAACTTCCTTGGTCATATTATCTCAAAGGCCGAAATTGCAGTGGATCCATCAAAAGTGAAAGCAGTCACTGATTGGCCACAACCCAAGTCAGTCACCGATATCAGAAGCTTCCTTGGTTTAGCGGGTTACTATAGGAATTTCATTAAAGACTTCTCCTTAGTAGCATCGCCGATGACCAAACTCACAAGGAAGGGAGTCAAGTTCGAATGGAGTAGTAAGTGTGAGGAGAGTTTCCAGTCTCCGAAGAAGAGTCTAACAACTGCTCCAGTCTTGACACTGCCAAATGGTAATGAAGGATTTGTAGTCTTCAGTGATGCGTCCCTGTTGGGTTTAGGATGTGTCCTTCTGCAAGGAGGTAAAGTGGTGGCCTATGCCTCTTGTCAATTGAAGATTTATGAGGAAAATTATGCAACCCATGACTTGGAACTGGCAGTAGTGGTTCTTGTCCTAAAGATTTGGAGACACCACTTGTATGGAGTCCAGTTCGAAGTCTTCACTGACCACCAGAGTTTGAAGTATATCTTCACCCAAAATGACCTTAACCTTCGACAGAGGCAGTGGATAGAATATTTGAAGGACTACGACTTCCAAATCTTATACCATCCAGGGAAAATGAATGTGGTAGCCGACGCATTGAGTCAAAAGGGCAAAGTGGATAAAAATCAGCAGCTAGCTAGACTTTGGGCCATGTGAGCAAAAGTGGTAGTTATCAACCCGGTGGACCAACTAACAGACTTACTGGCAAATTTGTTTGTTTCCAATGAAAGTTCAAAGTAATTATCACATGAATAATTAATTATCTCACTAGATTTGTTGAGAATTTAATATTTAATATTTTTGAAATGTTACATGATATGTTGTCAAAATTTTATAATGATATATATATATATATATATATATATATATTAGACATTTAATTTCATGCATTTCTACTCGAATAAAATTATACTTATGTATAATTTTATATTCTCGTTCTGATTAGCATCATTGGTCGCAGCTGCGAGTTCGAAATATCTAGGTCCATATAATTATTTGAAATTTTATATTTTCCCAAACTAGTATAATTTTATAAAATGTTGTATTTTCCCAAACTGGTATAACTATATTAAAATGTTGTCTTTTCCCAAACCGATAGCCTTGTCGGCAATAATCTCAGAATGAGCTGGGGGACAATTTATAATCTCAGAATGAACTGGGAGACCATGACTAATCTCAAACTGAATTGGGAGACCAACTAATCTCAGAATGAGCTAGGAGATAATTTCTAATCTGAGAATGAAGTAGGAGACCATGACTAATCTCAAGATGAATTGGGAGACCACTTAATCCCAGAATGAGCTGGGAGACAATTTCTAATCTCAGAATGAACTGGGAGACCATGACTAATCTCAAAATGAATTTGGAGACCACCTAATCTCAGAATGAGCTGGGAGACAATTTCTAATCTCAGAATGAGCTGGGAAACCATGACTAATCTCAAAATGAATTGGCAGACCACCTAATCTTAGAATGAGCTGGGAGACAATTTCTAATATCAGAATGAACTAGGAGACCATGACTGATCTCAAAATGAATTGAGAGACCACCTAATCTCAAAATGACCTTGGAGACAATTTCTAATCTCAGAATGAACTGGGAGACCATGATTCATCGCAAAATGATTTGGGAGACCACCTAATCTCAGAATGAGCTGGGAGACAATTTCTAATCTCAGAATGAGCTGGGAGATGACTTTTACTAATCTCAGGATAACCTGAGAGTCAAATTACTAATCTCAGTATGTCCTGAGATAATTACTAAAGACTTGTGTAATAATAATAATAAAAACGAGTGAAATGATAATAGGGATTATATTGACTTGTTTCATTTAATTATGCGGCTTAGTGGTTTTATCACTAACGCGGAATTGCCTATATAGGTGAGCAGCATTGGACTGAAGGATAGAAGTGTGGTTGGTGGTTATTTTACCAACCTAGGTATGGTGAGTTGATAATAAAAATTGGACTTCCTTATTATTCTACTTGTGTTATAAATGTGGCTATGGGAAACGGTCCGAGACTATGGGACAGTTATTTAATATTTTAGAGAACATGATTTATTGTTATGATTTATATCATATGTTGCGAGACTTATTTGCTGTATTTAAATTCATGTTCTGAAACATTACATTTACATTAACTATATTTTTAAGTAACACCCGGTCCGGTTCAGGTGGGTCGTTACACTGTTCATCCCTCATATCAATTAATCAAGTTTTCTCAAGAAAGGTAAGACTAATTCACATGTATCTATCATTGAACCAAGAGACTAAATTACCATTGCATAATAAAATTTCTATACTAAACTACAATATATATATATATATATATATATATATATATATCTAAACATGAGTCAAGCATGAACAATATGCAAAAAATTAAAGCTTCACCCCCAAACTTAAACTAAACATTGTCCTCAAAAAAAATAAGATGAAAGAAGTGAAAGAGAACTCCCTCAACCAATTAGTCGGTGGATGATTATCATGAATAACTAAATTTGCACTTGACCCATGCTACAAAATAAAAAGAAATATTTAAAAAATCTACAAATAAAAATAAACTTTTAAAATAAATCACTTGGGTTGCCTCCCAAGAAGCGCTTGGTTTAACGTCTACAGCCCGACCATCTTGATAATCTTCAAATTAGGTGGTACTTCAACTGATGGCAGCAATCTATGGCATGGTAGATCTAAGGTTTCCACATCTCTAAATCTTCTAGGCAAGATCGGTTGCGAATCTAATACTTTAACCATTTCTTCCACATCAATATCTTCTTCACAAAGAGAATTTATGGCTTTATGTAATGAATCACTCAATTGATCCCCTTTGTACATTATTTTATCAAATATTTCAATTTTTGAACAATCATATGTTTCATCCGGGCAATTCATGGATTTAAAGATGTTGAATGTGACACAATCGTTGTTTACTCTAAGTGTAAGTTTTCCAGCAGCTACGTCAATTAATGTTCTCCCAGTTGCTAAGAAACCTCTCCCAACAATGAGTGGTATATTGTCATTCCTTCCTTCCATTTCAAGCACTTCAAAATCTGTAGGAAAGATAAACTTGTCAACCTTTATTAAAACATCTTCAATGACTCCTTTAGGATATACCAATGATCGGTCAGCCAACTGGAGTGTGATGTTGGTAGGAGCAATATCCTTGATTCCTAACCTTTTGAAAACAGAAAAAAGGCATAAGATTAATCCTAGAACCTAAGTCACATAAAGCATTACAATGAACATTTCCTCCAATTGAACATGGAATCACAAATTTTCCCAAGGTCTTTTATCTTAGGAGGTAGTTTTCTTTGGAGGACAGCACTACATTCCTCTGTCATGGCCACAACTTCATTGTCATCTACTCTCCTTTTCTTTGCTAGAATATCCTTCAAGTATTTTACATAACTAGGCATTTGTTCAAGTGCTTTAGCTAAAGGTATGTTAATTTGTAATTTCTTAAATATATCAAGAAAAATTTTGAAATATTTTTCATTACTTTGTTTCCTCAATCTAGAAGGAAATGGTACTTTTTTTCTACCTCATCTATAAGCACCTCATTTTTTTCTTTCCCTTTGCTTCTGTGTAAGCTAACCAATGTATTGGGTTCATGTGTGTTGTTTGGTTTTTCATCTTTTACCTTCACTTCATTGGGCTGAACCATTTCTTATAAAGTGACATCATTCCTTGGTTGTTCTGGTTGGCTAGGAAGTACACCCTTGGGTCGCTCACTTGGTTCCTTGTTTAATTGCACCATAACTTGTTGCATAAACTATTGTTGTTGTTGTTGTTGTTGATTCTGCATGAATTGTTGCATAGAATTGAACATTTGGACTAAATCCAGTTGTTGTGGCTGAAAAGAAAGTGAAGGAGGTCGAGAATGCTGTGATGGCGGTGGTGGATTATTGGGGACAGTAGTCGATTGTGGATAATTAGTCCATGAAATGTTGGGGTTATTGCACCAGCCCACATTGTAGGTGTTGGGATAGGGATTGTTGTTCCTATTAAAGTTGCCGACGTAGTTAACTTAATTTGTTGTACATTGACCTATAAAATATCCTTGTCTACACCATTCACACCTTGGGTCTACAGCCTTAACCTGTCCCTGCATATTAAGATTTTGAACTTGATTAGCTAAAACATTGACCTGAGCAGATAAAGTAGTAAGTGCATCTAATTCTAAAATTCTGGTAGTCCTCCTTGGATGCATGGCTTCTTCTTCTATTGGTTCTTGTGCTCTTCTTCCAGCGGCACACAAGTTTCTCAAAGTCCTTTAAATCTCTAGATCACAAGAAAATAAGGGTGACCGCACTAATCGATGTATAAACAAATGATCACAAGGAAGAAGACAATGATATAGTTTATTTTTTTTAATTTTTTTAAAAACATAAGACACTAAAATCTAAAAATAAAAGAAAACACTCAACATTCTAATCCTAAAATTAACTTAGAAAATTCGGTCTCCCCGGCAATGACGCCAAAAGCTTGTTAGAATATTTTCAATAACATGCAAGTATACATAGTCAAAACAAGTAATAGAATGATGAATTCAAGTATCGTCTCACAGGGAGATGCATTTTCTATAATTAATTAAAGAACATAAAATGAAGAACAAAACAAAAATAACTGACTTAACTAAATCTAAGTAATAACTTTAAATTAAAAGCGAAGTTAAAATGATAAAACTAGTTCTAGAGTCAAATTTCCCTTAACAACATCAATTTAATCTTCATTAAATCTTCCTCTTATCTTTTATTCCCTCGGATTGTCGATCTAGGATAATTATATGACATGGTGGCTCCCGCACCTTCATGCTTCTATTATTTTGCCTCAATTTCTACCTCCCGGTGATAATTGATTAATCAACAAAATAATGCATTAAGATTTGCCTTACAATCGCATACGGTGTTGTGTATCTCCCGACTACAACGACAAACAAGTCAAAAGACTCGTCGTATGATGAATTATCAATGACTAATCTGATTAATTTCTCCCAAAATCTAATTAAACCTCATGATCTAAGATATAGGCGATCAATCTATTCTTAGCATTTAGAACATGATAATTCAAACAATCCGATTGAATAAAAGAGTAAGAGGTTGAAATGAATTCAATTAAATCATCTTAAGTTCCATTCTTCTCTAGAACAAAATAAAATATTACTCCACTAATAAAAATAGAAAATAATATAAAGAATAAACTACTTTTTATTATGAAAAGAAAAGAATTCAAAAACTAAAATTACTTCTTTCACTACACTCTGAGGCCAGAAGTTGAGATATGATATCTCAAACAACAAATCGAATGTAGTTTAATTAATTATGATATCCCTTCAAGTTTCCAACTCCTCGACTCCATTAAACTACCATAAATTGTAGCCATTGGGTGGGCCCATGTGTCATGACCATTTAATTCCAAAGCTTAATTTATTCATCTTTTTCTGCATTAAAACACCAAAATTAAACTTATCTCATAAAATATTAATTAACTACAATAAAACGAGAAATATCATCTAATTAATAATGTTTATACCTAAGAAGTACAAAACTACATTAAAAACATGGGTAAATATTGTATACTTTAAACTCTTAACATAGTACAGTATCGAGAAACTATAAAGACTGTGAAAAAATAATAAAATAAAATATTTGACTCGGTCTGGGAAGGATCGAACATTGGAGAATTATTATTATTATTTATATTATATTCTCTACCCGGTTAATTAATATATTTTATTATTTACCCAGTTACCCGATTAAATGAAATACGGATGTTGGGGTGTTTTCACATACCCTAGCCATCATTTTTATTTTATATTTTGTGAGGGGGCGTCATCTTCACCTTATTCTCTCATTTCCTCCTCCTTTCTGGAGCCGGCTTCTTCCTTCCTTGGGTCTACTTCCTATCTCCCTATTCTTAATTTTCATGCATGCTTTTAATTGATAATGCTTGATAAACATGAGAAATAAAGTCTGAAATCAACAATTAACAACTAAAACTAAACAGGAAACTGAAATTCACCATAGCTGATGAGTGCAAGAATTTGGGCAAGGATGGGCGACTGTAGACAATTGCTGGGCAGCCGCTCACTACCCTGACGACCTCTCTGGCTGCTGGGTCGAAGGGATGGCTCACCCGGACCCTTGCTGCCAATGGGTGGCGAAATTACTCCTGGTTATGGGCGGAGATGGCGGCGTTCAATTGAAACAGATGCTGTCATGGTAGATTCAGAGGGTAGACGCCAGTTGTTCTTTGTCGACAACATAAGGGGTCCATTACAGCAGTTCAGGCCACCAGCACAGGCCACAGCGGACCACCTTGTCGCTGGAATTCATGGCAGCGACGTGCAGAAGTGGGGAGAACGACTATACTCCTTGCAACGTCCAAAGGTGGCTGATCCTTACTGTTTTGAGGCCAGCCTGAGGTTGCTGAACCTTTGAATTGGAGCAAGGTGCAACAAAGAAGTGGTCTTGAGGCTAGGAGAAGAAGGATAGGTCTTGTTTTTGGGTGCAAGGATGGAGTTTGGAGAAGAGGACGTTGGGGAAGAAGAAGATGGCAGTTTTGTAAATATGGGTTGACTCGATACTGACTCGAGTTAAAAAATAATACTAACTCGTAATAAATCTTTAAAAATAATCATTTTAATGGGTTATGGGTAAAGTTACTAATTATTGTACGAAATCGCCACCAGTAATAAAAAATACGGTAATGATAAACGGTCGATAATTAATCGGCGTATTACAAGCGATTAAATTAAATCGGAGGATTATAAGTAATTAATAAAATAAAGATTTTACCTTTACCATATTAAATTTAATATTAGGTAAATAAAGTGATTATTTTAATAACAAGTCAGTAAGGTAGAAAATGGGTTATTAAATTATAATCGGGTAAAAATCACAAGCGATGAACCTAAATAACCTAATGAAAATAAATAAAGTTCGAAACTTTATTGAGTTAAATAATTTATAATAATTGTATTAGTAATATCTTTGAATTAGGATAATACAAATTATTTTAAATAATTTAATCGAACGACTTAATTATTTAAATTGCTATGAATAATGATAGCGATTAAAAATTATAACCGAAGGAAAATATACTAATAATAGTAATTAAATATTTGTTTATAAGTTAATAATTATTTTATCATTTGTTAAGTGTTAATTATGATTTAGATAATTAATTTAAAATGTAAAGTAGGACTTAAATGATTATGTCACATGAATAATTTAATATTTAATATTATTGAATAATATATATATTAGTCATGTAGTTGCATGCATTTCTACTCGAATAAAATTATACTTATGTATAATTTTATGTTCTCGTTCAGATTAGGATCGTTGGTCGCAGTTGGAGGTTCACTTACGAACTATCTAGGTCCTTATAATTATTTAAAATGTTGTATTTTCCCTTGTTCGCAACCCTGGTCAGCCTGAGCCCAGATTCGACCACCATGCACCGAGTGCAACCGGGGTCAAGGAATTGACTCAGTCCGACACGGGGCCGCACCCTTTATAATTACTATGTGGGAGTCTTGGTCGACTTGAGTATCTAACCACCATGCTCTAGAACTCAACTGGGGTCGACTCAATTCGGCACAAGGCAGCACCCCCTGAAAGATTAAACACATGCCCCCATGCCGAAAGGGGTGATAGGGCACAGTGGGGCAAGAAGGCTCATTATGCACTTGTGATACCGAGAGGGTGAGTCAATGGCAAATATTGGTAACTACATGCCGTGGGCCACGTAGCGTGTGTGCGCATGCATTGGGATGGTAGCTGGATGGGGTGGCCACCCCTCCCAGCATATTAAGAGCTCAGTATAGGCTCATAACAACTGAAAGTCTCTTGAAATGATAATTGGGATTATATTGACTTGTTTCATTTAATTATGCGGCTTAGTGGTTTTATCACTAATGCGGAATTGCCTCCGCAGGTGAACAGCTTTGGACTGAAGAATAGAAGTGTGGTTGGTGCTTCTTTTACCAACCTAGGTATGGTGAATTGATAATAAATTGGACTTCTTTTTTATTCTCTTGTGTTATAAATGTGGCTATGGGAAACGGTCTGAGACTGTGGGACTTTGAGTTAGTTTATTTTTATATATTGTCACATGCTATTAGAACATGATTTATTTTTATGATTTATAAATTCTAGACTTATTGTATGTATTATGAATCATGTTCTAGAATGTTATTGTTACATCAATTATATTTTTAGGTAACACCCGGTCTGGTTCGGGCGGGTCGTTACAGGTGGTATCAGAGCACGGTTTCCCACAAGCTCACACTTTATGACTCAAGTACCTTGTTGAAAAGTCCAATACTTATCTTTTCCCAATGTTTTATGTTATTAATTAACAAATTCATTCGCTAATAAACCTAAGTCATAACTGAAAAAGAACATATTAATGAACCATGATGGGAAAAATTTTTCGACATTTCAGATGGCAGGCACTCGTAGACAGTCGAACTGATCTACTCAGTCGAATTCGAACACAGAGAATGTATTGGCCCAGATCCTGACGGCCATACAGGGACTGGCGCAGGCTTCAGAAAATACAAATTCTATGGTTCAAAATATTGTTCAGCGGTTACCAGAAGTGGTAGCAGGGAATGGAGCCTCAAACTCAGCAGCGGGTCCCAGAATCACCCTAGATGGTGGTCAGGGAAGTGCCCAAGGGCGGGCAGGGTTAGCAGACCCGGGCGAGTGAGGGAAGCGTCCAAACCCAGTGCCACCGGTAGTCCAACAAGTGTTGCCGCCAGCTGTTGATGATAGTGACCGTTACACTGTGGAAAAGTTCAGGAAGAATGGAGCTGAGGTATTTGTTGGAGGGATCGATCCAATGAAGGCGGAGAGCTAGATAGACATTACCGAAAAAGCGTTTAGGGCTCTGTCTGTGCCCCACTGCCATCAAGTGAGGTTGGCAACATGCATGCTTCAGGAGGAAGCATCTTACTGGTGGAAATCCATGGAAAAAACTACATTTCATCTGACGTGAGATTTCTTCCATCACGTGGGCAGAATTTGTGGCAGCTTTCAATGGACAATATTTTCTAGAGACCATGGTCCAGAAGAAAGCACTAGAGTTTGCAATTGTCCATGATTCCTATGGTAGCAGTGTTTCCTGATGTATTCCCAGATGAACTTCCAGGGTTACCTCCTAAGCGGGCAGTGGAGTTCGCCATTGACCTAGCACCTGGAGTAACACCAATTTCTAAAGCACCATACCGCATGGCTCCAGCAGAACTCAAGGAGTTAAAGAGTCAACTAGAAGAGTTGTTGCAGGTAAGTTTCATCCGACCAAGTACTTCACCCTGGGGAGCCCCTGTTCTTTTTGTGAAGAAGAAAGATGGATCACTTCGGCTGTGTATTGACTATCGACAACTCAATCAAGTGACAGTCAAGAATCGGTACCCCTTACCGAGGATTGATGACTTGTTTGATCAGCTAAAAATAGCCGGAGTATTTTCTAAGATAGACTTGCGGTCTGGTTATCACCAGTTGCGAGTAAAGGAGTCAGACATACAGAAAATGGCTTTCCGAACTCGGTATGGACATTATGAGTTTCTGGTCATGCCTTTTGGTCTAACAAATGCACCAGCGGCCTTTATGTCACTCATGAACACAGTATTTCACGCATACTTGGACAAGTTTATTATCGTGTTTGTGGACGACATTCTGGTCTATTCAAATAATGAAGAAGAGCATGTGAAGCACCTGTCCATTACTCTTCAAGTTCTGAGAGAACATCAACTGTTCGCCAAGTTCTCAAAGTGTGACTTCTGGTTGAAGGAGGTAAACTTCCTTGGTCATATTATCTCAAAGGCCGGAGTTGCAGTGGATCCATCAAAAGTGAAAGCAGTCACTGATTGGCCACAACCCAAGTCAGTCACTGACATCAGAAGCTTCCTTGGTTTAGCGGGTTACTATAGGAAATTCATTAAAGACTTCTCCTTAGTAGCATCGCCGATGACCAAACTCACAAGGAAGGGAGTCAAGTTCGAATGGAGTAGTAAGTGTGAGGAGAGTTTCCAGTCTCTGAAGAAGAGTCTAACAACTGCTCCAGTCTTGACACTGCCAAATGGTAATGAAGGATTTGTAGTCTTCAGTGATGCGTCCCTGTTGGGTTTAGGATGTGTCCTTATGCAGGGAGGTAAAGTGGTGGCCTATGCCTCTTGTCAATTGAAGATTCATGAGCAAAATTATGCAACCCATGACTTGGAACTGGCAGTAGTGGTTTTTGTCCTAAAGATTTGGAGACACTACTTGTATGGAGCCCAGTTCGAAGTCTTCATTGACCACCAGAGTTTGAAGTATATCTTCACCCAGAATGACCTTAACCTTTGACAGAGGCGGTGGATGGAATATTTGAAGGACTACGACTTCCAAATCTTATACCATCCAGGGAAAGCGAATGTGGTAGCAGACGCGTTGAGTCGGAAAGGCAAGATGGACAAAGGTCCGCAACTAGCTAGACTTTGGGCCATGTCAGCAGAAGTGGTGGCTATCAACCCTGTGAAGCAACTAATAGGATTACTGGCAAATTTGGTTATTTCCAATGATTTAGTTGATCGTGTTAAGCTAGCACAAATGGGTGATGAGGAGCTGAATGAAATGTTGGACAAGATTCTTGACATTGTAGCTGATTCCAATAGTGTGATCAGATTTAGAGGAAGGTTGTGTGTACCCAAGGATGTTGCACTAAGGCGGAATATCTTGGAGGAGGCTCATCGCTCAAAGTTCTCGATACACCCTGGAGTTACTAAAATGTATCAGGATTTAAAGCAAACCTACTGGTGGATTGGGATGAAGAGGGATGTTGTGGATTTTGTCTCCAAGTGTCAGACTTGCCAACAGATCAAAGCCCAACATCAACTACCTGGAGGACTATTGCAACCTTTAGAAATCCCAACTTGGAAATGGGAGTGTGTCACATGCGATTTTATTGCAAAGCTCCCAAGGACTCAGAAAAAGCATGACTCCATATGGGTGGTTGTGGACCGACTAACTAGGGTAGCTCACTTCATCCCCACGAAATCAATGAGAATTGCGGAATACCTGGCAGGATTGTATGTCGACAATATTGTCAAGTTGCATGGGATTCCAAAGGAGATAGTCTCCGACCGAGATCCCCTATTCACCTCACATTTCTGGGAAGCTTTCCAAAAAGCCATGGGGACCCAAATCAAGCTGAGTACAGCATATCATCCCCAGACTGATGGTCAAAGTGAGAGGACTATTCAAACTTTGGAAGATTTGTTGCGAGCTTGCATTCTTGACTGGGGAGGTGATTGGGAGAAACACTTAGCCTTAGTTGAATTTACCTACAATAACTCTTATCAAGCCAGTATAGGGATGGCACCATTTGAAGCCTTATATGGTAGGTCCTGCAGGTCTCCATCATGCTGGCTGGAGTCTACCGAGGTAGTTATAGTCAGGCCAGAGATGGTGAGGGAAGCAACTGAAAAGGTGAAACTCATTCAACAAAGGCTTAAGGCAGCTCAGGATCGACAAAATAGTTATGCCGATACTCAAAGGAGGGACCTACAGTTCCAAGTTGGGGAGTTTGTGTACCTAAAGACATCTCCTACGAAGGGGGTGATCAGATTTAGAACATCAGGGAAGTTGAAGCCAAGATTCATAGGACCGTTTCCAATCCTGGATCGAGTTGGAAATTGTGCATATAGACTAGCATTACCACCAAGCCTAGCTGGAGTACACAATGTTTTCCATGTGTCAATGCTAAAGAAATATGTCTGAGATGAAGATCATATAATCACAAATTTTGAAGACTTAGAGCTACAATCAGATTTAACCTACGAGGAAAAGCCGATTCGCATCCTAGCAAGAGAAATAAAGACACTCAGGAACAAGGAAATTCCTTTGGTAAAAGTATTGTGGAAAAATTAGGGGTCAGAGGAAGCTACATGGGAGACTGAACAAGAAATGGCAAGGAAATACCCTAACCTATTCGTGGCATAAGATTCTTATCATTGTAGCATGAACTAATCCCGAAGATAAAATTAATCATGATTGTTCTATTGCCCGTTATGATATTTCGGGGACGAAATATTTCCAAGTTGGGGAGATTGTAAAGACTGTGAAAAAAAATAAAATAAATAAAATATTTGACTCGGTCTGGGAAGGATCGAACGTTGGAGAATTTTTATTATTATTTATATTATATTCTCTACCCTGTTAATTAATATATTTTATTATTTACCCGGTTACCCAGTTAAATGAAATACGGGTGTTGGGGTGTTTTCACATACCCTAGCCGTCATTTTCATTTTATATTTTGTGAGGGGGCATCATCTTCACCTTATTCTCTCATTTCCTTCTCCTCTTCCAGAGCCGGCTTCTTCCTTGCTTGGGTATTCTTCCTATCTCCCTATTCTTAATTTTCATGCATGCATATTTTTAATTGATAATAAGCTTGATAAACATGAGAAATAAAGTCTGAAATTAACAATAAACAACTAAAACTAAACTGGAAACTGAAATTCGCCATGGCCGACGAGTACAAGAATTTGGGCAAGGATGGGCGACTGTAAACAATTACAAGGCAGCCACTCACAACCCCGACGACCTCTCTGGCTGCTGGGTCGAAGGGATGGCTCGCCTAGACCCTTGCTGCCGATGGGTGGCGGAATTACACCTGGTTATGGGCGAGAGATGGTGGTCGTTTCAGAGGGTAGACGCCGGTTGTTCTTTGTCGACAACATAAGGGGTCCATTACAGCAGTTCAGGCCACCGGCACAGGCCACAGCGGACCACCTTCTCGCCGGAATTCATGGCAGCGACGTGCAGAAGTGGGGAGAATGACCATACTCCCTGCAACGTCCAAAGGTGGCAGATCCTTACTGTTTTGAGGCCGACCTAAGGTTGCTAAACCTTTGAATTGGAGCAAGGTGCAAGAAAGAAGTGGTCTTGAGGCTAGGAGAAGAAGGATAGGTCTGGTTTTTGGGTGCAAGGATGGAGTTTGGAGAAGAGGATGTTGGGGAAGAAGAAGATGGTAGTTTTGTAAATATGGGTTGACTCGATACCGACTCGAGTTAAAAAATAATACTAACTCGTAATAAATCTTTAAAAATAATCATTTTAATTGGTTATGGGTAAAGTTACTAAACTAATTAATTATTGTACGAAATCGTCACGAGTAATAAAAAATATGGTAATGATAAACGGTCGATAATTAATCGGCATACTACAAGCGATTAAATTAAATCGGAGGATTATTTTGACTTGTCTCATAACAACTAAAAGTCTCCTGAAATGATAATTGGGATTATATTGACTTGTTTCATTTAATTATGCGGCTTAGTGGTTTTATCACTAACGCGGAATTGCCTCCGCAAGTGAACAACTTTAGACTGAAGAATAGAAGTGTGGTTGGTGCTTCTTTTACCTACCTAGGTTTGGTGAATCAATAATAATTGGACTTCCTTTTTATTTCTTGTGTTATAATTATGGCTATGGGAAACGGTCCGAGACTATGGGATTTTGAATTAGTTTATTTTTACGTATTGTCACATGCTATTAGAACATGATTTATTGTTATGATTTATAAATTCTAGACTTATTGCTGTATTAGGAATCATGTTCTAGAATGTTATTGTTACATCAATTATATTTTTAGGTAACACCCGGTCTGGTTCGGGCGGGTCGTTACAGAAACACATGTCTATTGTTAGTTGATTTAACTAGAGCCACTTACGAGCCGCTCTCTTAGACTTGTCGTTGATTGGTTGTTCCATAGGCTGGCCACCTATGGCAGAGTCCAATCATGATGATCTTGGAGACATGTCCATGGACTTACCCATATTTTTGAGCCACCTAATATCCTATACAGAGTTTTCCCGTTACCCTTATGACTCATATGGAGATACTCACACCACTACAAATAGAGTGATATACATACATAGTAAGATTTTCTCATATTAGTATACTCTTCTAGCAGACTAGACCACGTCTGGATGAGACGCATACTAGTTAGAGTCTAGAGGAGTGAGACCAATTTTTCACGAGAGATCTAGACTCTTTCCATATGACCAGAGATGTTAGACAGCGTTAAGCCTTCACACGAGTATTTTACACTTACCCTTCTAGATATATAGTCCTACTATGTGTTTTTCAGATGGTCTAGATGAGCAGACATTGACCAGCGCACATGCCATAGACCAGATGCAAACTCCATGGTCCATGTAGAGTATATTTTCATACTCCTTGAGACACACTGGCCATGTACAGGTGTTTTCACCTTCATTCCACAACAGAGAGCCTTCTTCAGCCGCAATTAGTGGTTGTATAGATAGTTATGAGAGCCATAGTACACAGTAGCTGTCCTTGTTCCATTAGAGAACAGAGTGAGATATTTGACTCGGGACTACATTAGCTAGGACCTGGTGAGTAGTTCGGTTCCTTTTCCAAAGGCACTTGAGTGTTTGACCTCAATTGGCGACAGTAAACCATAGAACTCATTAGCATATACCTTTACTTGGTACTAGAGTCCACCATAAGCTAGCAGGACTCACAGGACACCCTAGCATAGCCGTAGGACCTGGAGTAGAGTGCTCTGAGGGCACACGTAGTTGACCTATCACATTGATGAGGATCAGGGAGACATGGGTAGATTTTAGGCCACATTCCTCGCACTGATATAGTTTTTCCTGATGTAGTTCAGACTAGCACCTCTGCAGTACTCTAGAGTACCTACTCCACTATCTAGTAGACCCTTAGGGGTGAGATTAGGTTTTTCCAACCGAGGTCATTGCATTAATGTCCCCATAGTTTGCAGTGACCTTAGGAGCTAGTCTAGTCAGATTATTCCAGCACGTATTATATGTTTCACCAAATGATTCGATCACGTGTAGTCATGAGCTGGTGAGCTTCGTTAGTGTTCAGAGTTCTAGCAACATATTGGTCCTTTTGGGCCACGTGCAGCTAGCTTTCGAGGGAGAGCTACCAGATTGCCAATGAGATGACTTCTTCAATTGAGTCTTCTGATCACAGCCGATGTAAGAAATTCTAAGGATGGAATTTTTATAAGGAGGAGAGGTTGTAAAACACCATTTTTGGGATAGGGTTTTACCCAATTTTAGTTTTCCTTATTCGGGTCAGTATCGAGTCGGTTCGAGCAAGCTTGAGCCAGAGCTAATTTTTAGAATATGAGTATGGGGCCTAGATGGCCATATGAGCATGTTATAGAGGTTGAGTATGCCCGACATGCATATGATATTTTCAGATATGATACCATAGAGCATGAGTTAACAGTGTATACACGAGGTATACATATGATTTTTATGAGTTAGCAGGATTTTAGGCCTAGATCTAGGCAATTGCAGCGTTTAGCATCTGTTTGGGATTTTTGGGTATTTCATTTGTATGTAGCATAGTAATTTTGGATTACTCGATTGTGCCCTGTGGGTCCATCTTGATTGCGTTTAGGGTTTGGAGGCTCATTTACCCTTCTTGCCTCGATTCCTGCCTATAGAGTCAATCTTACAACTCAAGTCAGTTTGGACTTTGGACGGTCTCGATCCGAGTTTTCCGTCCATGTGTATAGTGCATGTACCCATAGGTGGGCCCTACTAGGCCACTAGGTCATTAGACGTCCTGATCATGCCACATGGCAAGATCTGAGCTGTCCACTCAGCTTTATCTTCACCCATTGATTTCCAGAGATCTTTTACGATTTCAGAATTTACACCCTTTAGCGCCGCCGCCACTTCGGCTTGCCACCAGCTAGTCTTTGCCTCACCCCCGGCCACCGGACCGGCACCCTAATGAACACCTCGTGGCCAGCTTTCCTGTCGTACCTCTCACGACCACCAGCGCAGAACCAATCCACGTCGGCGACGGAGTTTTTACAACCTGCTTCCACCGCTGCTACCACCGTTTGAGCCATTTCCAGCATTGGTGAGCCACCTCTCGGCCAGTCCAACCACACCCACAACTTCATCTTGCCTAGATCCACATTTTGAGACTTACCACAATGACCGCATAGGCCGCGATTGCCGCAGGCAACATCGCCACACCCGGCGGCAATCCTTCCAGCTTTCCGGCCATTTTCCGGCCAGCCAGTAGACCGGACTCCTCCGACCGTCACCACCATCACGTTCCCCATCCTTGCCTCTTTCAATTGCGACCGACGGCAGCCTCTACCGCGCGACCGTTGGAGTTCTTTGGCGACGGGCACCGCCACCCCTAGTTTGGCCAGTTTACCCACATGCTCGACGACCGCGTCAGGAAGCTACGACTGCATCCACTTGGTCATGCCCGAGTTTGCCAGTCCATGTCCATGTTTGTGTCCATCAGCCTAGCCAACCCAACCCATTTTCTAGTTAACCCAGATCGGGTTGGTTCAGCTCATTCAGTTCAGTCTGGTTTAGCTCATTTTCGGACTGTTTTCGTCCGTTCATTCACCGTTTTCGGTAATTTGAGAACTTATATATTTGTTTAGATGCATATTCACATGATTTAGCATATTTTGATGTTATGATTACTTTTTTATTTATTATTTGATTATTTATTTATTTTTATTATTATTCATTTCTTATTATTCTTGTATTTATTGATTATAACACTTGTTTCCATGATTACTTATTAATATTAATCTTATTAATGTTATAATTAATATATATATATATATATATATATATATATCTATTTGCTTCTTCGCGTGTATGCCATTATTTATTTGTATTTGATTATGTATTTTTTTATTGTGTAAATATGATATTATTAATTTCATTATTAATGACTATTAACTATTTATTTATATATTTATTAAATTATTATATATTTATCTATTTATTTATATGTTTACTAATACAAGTATATGATGATATTTACTCGCGTTTACCCGTGTATTTATATAGTGTATTTATATTATTATCTTATAATTAGAGTATTACTTATGTTCATGTGTATGTATTTATTATTTATCTAATTATCTATGGGTGCATTTTCTTGTTTATTTATTTATTTATTATTTAGTATTATTATATCTCGATTTGCGTTCCAAATGTTTATTTATAGGTTTGTTAGTATTGTTTTTCTGTTGTGATGTATTGATGATATGAGCACACACCACGAGCATGAATCATACAGAGATGTTAGTATTTTATTTAGTAGTGGGTTCCGATGTAGGTTTCGGAGTCTGAGCTCGTTGTAGATGTGCAGATATGTTTGGAGCTTAGACCACAGGTCCGTAGGACTCTCCCTCTTTGTTGGACTCTTTGCATGTCGAGTTTGATCGTGTTTTATACGTAGGATGGCATCAACGATGTTTTATTGCATCCCTCCGATGTGGGGCCATTTAGCTATATTTTCTATGCATGTTTAATAAAACTACAAAGATGAGATCCCTTGTTGGTTTTCGAACTGAAGCTCTAGAAACGTACAATATAAGCCTATTCCTAAACCTATTGTATAAGTATGCACATTTTTACGGATTTCACAAATAAGAGAATGAGTGATATGGAGATATGTTGTT